>JAUCNQ010043116.1:1538-13116 GCA_032352715.1 Bougainvillia muscus | reverse complement strand
CATAATTCGCTTCATTTTCATCTTAGATGAAGTGTTATTGTAACACATAAGTGTTACAATAACACTTCATCCAAGATAAAAATGAAGCGAATTATGAAGCGAATTGCTAAGCGAAATTTTGAGACGGACCCTAAGATGAAAGTTAAAGACACCCTCTTAGATTGTCTTACAGTTTGCAATGGAAAACTACAAGTTGACCAAATGGATAATACAACTTTTTATGCGGTATTAATTATAATAATGTAATATAAACACAATAACACAACCACTACCAACAACAACGAACACTACTACTAACAACAATAACAACAAAAACAACGACAACAACAACAAAAACAACACTTCTTTACAAAATGAGAAATATGGGATTTAATTAACCAGATTTTGCTCAATACTAACCAAAATAAACTGTATAAACTCAAACTAAGGACGTGGATTCACTATGGAACTTCAAGATTGAAAAAGCGTGCAAATTGCGTACCAGGTCTTAACTGCACTGATCAACAAAAACAAACAAGAAATACAAACATTAACAAAAATAAAAATAATTAATTTCGGTTTGTCATTTCACATGTGAGAGTAAAGGACCGTCCACAAAATTCGTATCGTAATACGAATCATTTTCATCAAAGAAGGAGCGTTTTTGTGCATACTTAGTATGCACAAAAACACTCCTTCTGTATGAAAATTGATACGAATTTTGTGGACGGTCAGGAAACGAACTCGTTGTACAGTAGTGTAAGAATAATAAATTTTGGGTAATTTCGCAAAAGTAAATCCACACAAAACCTTGGGGTTCCGAGAATTCGCAAAAATAAATCCACACTAAAACTAAGAAAAAATATATATTTATGATATAACCATAGGTAAAACGTAAAGAATAAGAAAAAAAGGGTGGCCTGTTTGCGAAAATTAAACAACATATTTTTCTTGAAAATCCCAGATTCAAAAAAAATAAATCTTCGCAAAATGCACCGAAAATTGGACTCGCTAAAATAAAGTCCACGAAAAAAGTTATTATTAAAGCAAATGTTAAATAACAATAAGACAAATAAACAACTTTTTAACCGCAGATAAATGGTTTTAATGAGATTAAGAACAAATGTGGCAGAAGTTGAGAAAAAAAACTAAATCTATTTCGTAAGTGACTGCTAAACAGAAGCACAGTTCCCACAAATTATTATTGTTTTTGTATTTTTTTCTTATTTTTTTCAGTAATGGACGCAAAGTGTAGGTGGAAGCAGGTTTTTTGATTTTTTGCAATTTTTTTATTTCATAATATACATTTTTTGTATTTTAAATAGTTAAATCTAATAAGTTTAAAACATGTGGAGAGGCGGATTTAGAACATGCTTTTACTTAGTCACTGCAGTAAGTGGAGTACTCAAAGTCATTAATTTTTAATTATATTATGTATGTCGCTGGGTCTCTAAAGTCCCAGCGTCATACATAATATTATTAAGAATTAACAGTAATTATACACCATCGCAATGCTCTGACTAGGGCTAGATCCGCCACTGGGAAGGGACGTTTCTATTTTTAAAATCAAAAATTCTATTTTTAAAATCAAAAATCAATAAACAGATTTATTAAAATGGAAACAAAAACGACCCTGGGAAGGAGCGGCCATTTTAAAAGTCGGGGACCGAATAAGATGGATAGATTTTAAATTTTAGAATTTACATTGTTTATAGAGTTATAGTGTTTATTTGAACGCATATTGGCTCATGGGTTCATGTTTTAAGATCATCCCACTCCCTGTAAATAGGAAAACGCAAGTAAAAATTCTCTCATTAGAAAAAAAGAATGCGGTCTTTAGCGACTGCGACAGCAAAATTGAAACAAAAAGAAATAAATGATACAAAATAAATATATCTACTCTTAGGAACCGTTTCAAAACTCTAGAAGTTTACACTGCATGAAAATCGGGATAATCCGTTTCGGATAACATATAATTATTTGACGTTTAATGAAAATCTACAGATGATTATTTAACAATTTAGAGAAAATCTACAACAGATTTTCTCTGAATGTCACATAATCATATGTAATCCGAAACAGGTTATTCCGCTTTTTATGCAGTGTTACTTCATTCTTCATCAATTATCATTCAGAAGAAGCGTATTTCTCCTGACAAGATAACCATTACAGCATCACATATAGAAGCACATGCATGTCATCAAAGTATAGATTCCTCTAACAATAGGAGATAAGTCAGGGATCAAACCACGCGTTGAAAATTCTTTGATCACATTTCAAAAACTTTGATAAATTCTTTAAGAAGGTGGCCTATATGGCTTTTAGTACTTGGTGCAAAAATCAGGCCGTTAAGTTAATTTACTACGGTAAATTTTGTTAAAATGATCCACATTATACTTTTCGTTACCAATAAAAAAACGGTAAATTTATTTCGTGGTCGGAAAAAACATCTGCTTTAGTTCACCTCCATTTCCCCGACCAAGCGGGATATAGCAACCTTGTACCCAGGACCGTTTTAATTGCTTTTTCATTTTGAGATGGCGCGAAAGAAACGGCCCTGGGATTTTAAGACAATTTAATCACGTGATAGAAATCTTTATTGGTGAGAAGCTGATGCCACGCAACATCAACTGATGTGCTAATTCTCGGAGGGATACTAAGATTGACTGACTGACTGACTGACTGACTGACTGATTAATTGACTGATTGATTGATAAGCTTTAATTTTAGCTTGAGGTTTGATGGTGGGGCTTGAAGGAATATGCTAAGCGACTAAGTTAACTTGGACGCGCTGAGAACAGTTGAGGGGGGGGGGAGAGGGTTGCACATCCGGCTCAACTCTAAATTCTCAATTTTATTTCGGAATTAGGCAGAAACTTCGTTCCCAGGGCCACGTGATATATATATATATGATCTTGGTAAAAGGACTCCACTGCAAAGCAGGCTAGCGGCCTACTTTTTGCTTTGCAATAACTCAGCATAGTTACGGACTGTATTGCGGAGCAAAATCGTTCCACCACTTCCACAATGAAATTTATTTCGAAATTAGAGCGAATTGAGAAAGCGCTTGGTCCAGCTAAATTTCTTGCACACAGAAGGAAATAAAACGAATTTATGTTTTTAGTTAATTGGTACTACAAAGAGTTTTTTTGTTCTCCGTGACGTCATTCTGCGTATATTTATTTGGACTCGGCTCTTTCTAAGCATCTTTTACCACTTCAGAAGTCCCTAGCACCAAATAAAAACAATTGTCTTTGTGGAAGCGGTGAAAAACTGGTTCCTGACTTTCTGTTCCTGTCCGTAACTACCCTGAGAAAAAACATATTTTTCAAATATTACGAGTTTGATTGAGTACCTCTGTTCAAACTAGAGGTAGTTGAATAGAAACAGTCATATCAACAAGATTTACTAGTAGGAGACAGACCAAAACGCTTAAAGCATTTTGGTAGCCGCCTATAAGAATTCATTATTTGCAAATTAATTCCTTTTTTTGTCTGCAATAGCTTTGTGCCAAAACGCCAGATTGAAAGTGATTAAAACAGGGCTAGTTGACTAGTGCAAGTGCAAGGGATAAATTCAAAAAGTGCAATGGGATAAGAAATAAGTTATAATTAGATTTTTAAGTGAGTTAATTGTGTTGCAACTTTCAATTTCTGCAATTATAGATGAAAGATTATGTCAATTCTCAGCTGCCTTAAATTTTAGAAACATTTTGCTATTTTGATTAGTTTGAATTTGAGGAAGAGAAAAAGGATGTTGTTTCCGTGTCGGATAAACCATATTGTTAGTGACAAGTAATACATTTTAGTCGTCTGGTTAGGTATTATGAAGATGAGAACTTAAAATGCGATAACACCGTTTGATTTTAGAAGTTTTAATTGAGAAAATCATTGGAGTCACTCTATCTCTTCTATTTGTAAAAAAGTCTCAAAATTTTTTTGAGGTCATACACCATAGTAATAATCCAAATGTTAAATGTGTATAAAAAAGCACATACTAAACAAAGATGCAGGTTTTGAAGGATGTCAAACGGCATAGTTGACATAAAACATCGTTTGCTTGATTATGAATATGCACATTCATCCCATATGCTCTGTTTTTAATTCATTTAAGGATAACTTGTTTGCTCGCAACAACTGTACTAGAATTTTTGATTCAGCATTTACAACATTTTATATCGTTAAGAAATGTTTTGAGGCATAAAGAAGGTTTGTGTCATCAGCATAATGTCTGATTTGCAGTTGTTTATAACATGCATGGAGATCATTGATATACAAAAGAAAAAGTAAAGGTCCAAGGGTCCAGCCTTGTGGTACGCCACAAGTAACTGACTTATTATCAGAAATGGCGCCGCTTACAGAAACATACTATACACGTTGAGTTAGGAATGATTTGAACCATAATTCCTCTGATTCCTTAATGGCGGGAGAGTTTAGATAAAAGAATATTATGGTCAACTGTATCAAAGAATTGTATGAGAATTAACACAAGAACCAGATTAAAATGGCGAATCCTGCTGAGTGTCGAAAACTTCGTCCACTTGATCACATATTTTTCATAATACAGCATGCTTTGCAAAAGAATCCATTCCCTTCTATAAACCTCAAACCAAAACCAGTCAAATGCTTCGAAGCACTTTTGCAAGGAAGGGGTGTAATTGGGTTATTCCAATATTTGGAAAATCTTTGATTTTTCAACTGTTAGCATGAAAAGTTTAAATACAGCTCCTGTGTAATCGTTGCATCACCTTTGAATTCCATCATCGAGGATCTGCAGAATACAATGAATGACTGTGGCATATCCAGGTATGTGTTCAAGTTCAGACAGTTTCAGAAAAAGGAGAATTCTATGCCAATTTTTGAACGCCGAGAAAAGAATCATCATCAGCCGATGATGCTGACGTTTGTTTAGATGCAATTGTGGAAGAATTGACAGTAAACAGAGTTATGGTGATTATGTCCCATCCAGAAGCCATTTTGAGTGACATAGGAAGATCTCTTATGTCAACAAAGAAGATAAAAAAAATAATGTCAAAGCACTTTTTGTAGATGAAGCGCATTTTAATGGTATACGGGAGTGTCTCCCTCGTATATTTATTATCTCAACTAGGCTCCATCTTAAACAAATATTTTATATTATTTTTACTTTAATTATAAACCTAACTTTGAGTACTCAAAGTTGCTAAACAGTTGCTTAACATATCTTTGTTCTTTTATTCCGGTATTAATCAGAGACAGATTTATTACATGACTGTCATTATATACAGCCATTATTTTACACACAGGACACGTGTTGATGACAGTGTATATATGCCTTGAAAAGTTTTTATCTTGTAAAAATACTTTAAATAAACAAAAAATAAATTGCATTGAATTGTGGTAGGTGTCGTTTATAACCTTAGTTATAAATTTACCCTCTCTACCAGTTTTTCTGCCATTACTTTCGAACGGGTTATGCATATGACTTGAAATTTTGTGACTTTTCCTAACAGTCTTTGGAATAAAATCTGCTCATTTTCGGCATTGAGTACTTTCTCGGCAGGTGGTATCCAATTTTGAAGAAAAAAAATGGTCAAAACAATAGAATTGCGAGCCATTGAACTAATTTAGGGCGTAATAAGCTATAAAACATGAAGTGACGGTAGAATTCATCAAAATTTTCCATCCAAACAACAAAAAATTGGTCGGGTGACCTGATGTACAATTTACACCAAAATAATCGAAAAAAATTAAATTTGTTGACGTCAGCAAAAAAACGACGTCATCAAAAAAATAAACAATTAAAAATGAATGTCTGGTCATGAGTCATATGCCTACCAAGTTTCATTGCCATACCATGATTGGTTCGAAATTTATGTAGGAGGGATAAATTATCCTTCTTCAGACTTGAGGAGCCCTAAAAAACCCAGTCTGAATTGCGTTAAAGTTTTGATCGAATTAGCCAGGATTTTTAAAACTTCGTAAAAATTGCCTGGGTGATCGAAAATTCTAATGTAATGCCCTTTCTCCCCATAAATTTTCAAGATCTTTCATTTGGTCCAACTGAAAAAAGCAAAATACATTCGGTTTAAAATTCAAAACTTTGCAGGTCACGCGAACTGTCAACCTCGTCCTCAGGGCTTCTTCGCCTTTTGATTTCTGGGATAGTAGACGCGACGCTTTATAATTATGCAAATAATTTTCCCCAGATTTTGGGGAACACATAAATTACTTCTAATTATGTGAATATTCAAAGCTGGAAGAAATTATAATTATTATTTGAAATCTGTGTCACATAATTTAGAATATAAAGCACACGTGTTCTTACAAGTGGTTTACAGCATAAAATGTCAAAAAGCTAAATAAATATGAAAATTATCTTATCATAATGACATATTTGAAACAAAAGAGATTGATTGATATGAAAATAGTTACTATTACAGAAATATAAAAGAGTTTCTAAATGCTGGCACTTAACACGTGACTTATAATTTTATATTAATAATGTGACGTAATTTTGCATAAATTATTATACGATATCAGGGCTTCTTTCGCATCCATCACGCAAATTCAAAAAGCGAAGAGGCTGTGGGGACGAGGATGGTGAAAAATACCTAATTTCAATTGGAAACCTCTACAAATAAGTTTTATTGGAAGTATTATCATCCTTTTTACCTTTGCTTGATTCCTACAAGCAATATCAAGTTAATTCTACTGACATGATTACTTAATGATTTAGCATAAATTAAATAACACACCTCTTACTTTTCTAAGTGGCACCTTTTGATCCTTGATTTTGCCCGCCGTGCAGAAATTGGATTATACTTGTTCGGGTAGAGGGTAGTGAAGTGAGAGATATCTTAGCTGATTAGGCTAATGAAATATGCCTTAAGTAGTGCACTTTCATCTTACCATAGATCCCAGGTCTGTCTATGTTTACGTACTAAAAACTGTCCGAAGTGAATATTTTTGAATTTAAGACCCCAAAACCAATCTTTAGAATTGTTTCTTGTGCTCGTGTTATGTATGATAATTATGGAGAGGGAAAATTACTAAGAACATACTAGCGGCTTATATACACACTTATACACACATTGAAAAACAGCTAAATATATCTACCATTTCATCAACAACGACATGTGATTACAGTGGCGGATCTAGCCCTAGTCAGAGCATTACGATGGTGTATACTTACTGTTAATTCTTAATTATATTATTTATGACGCTGGGTCTTTAGAGACCCAGCGACATACAAAATATAATTAAAATTAATGACTTTGGGAACTCCACTTACTGCTGTGACTAAGTAAAAGCATGTTCTACATCCGCCCCTGTTAAACTATTAAGAATTAAAGCTTTCAGTTGTTCACCGCAATACTCTAACTAGGGAAGCGTCTGCGTGTGGACTTTACTTAAACTCCGTTTTTAATCCCTTTCATTGAGCTTACTCAATCTCAGAGATGGATTTAGAACATGCTTTTACTTAGTCACAGCAGTAAGTGGAGTACTGAAAGTCATTAATTTTAATTATATTAAATTCTAGCCCTAGTCAGAGCATTGCGATGGTGTATAATTACTGTTAATTCTTTATTATTTTATGTATGACGCTTGGTCTTTAGAGACCCATCGACATACATAATGTAATTAAAATTAATGACTTTGACTACTCCACTTACTGCTGTGACTAAGTAAAAGCATGTTCTAAATCCGCCTCTGGATTAAATGCTCACAGCCAGAGGCGGACTCAACGAATTTTACGTAGTCACAGCACTGAAATGGAGATTCAAAGCATGCTCAAAGGGATTAATTTAAATATCTTTCTGTACGAAGATGGTCCCTTAGACCCATCATCATTCAAAAGGCTATTAAGAATTAAAACGTTTAGCTCTTCCTCGTTTTGCTCTGCCTAGGGATGGATCTGCCACTGATAAACTAACTAAACACTTACATTTGATAAAATTGATTTACATGCGTTTTCTTGGGAATTGTGACGGTTGTATGAGTTGAAATAGCCAATCAATATTCAAACCCTGTTAGACTTGAGTGCATTGAATGGTATTGAATTGCATTTTTAATTGACAAGCTTCATTTTGTAACAAAAAGCTACAATATGACAAAATCATTTCAAATAACACAAAAACTATTTTAGTCCTATTTAATAGAGCCAAGTCTGATCAGCAGTAATAATAACGAGACCTAGCTCTATCACGAAAAGCAAAATCTGAAAGGAGGCAGTCCAACATGCAAGAAGCAGTCTAATGGTAGCCTCCTATTAGAGTTAGGCGTTGGCAAAAGGCGTTCTATAATGAAGACTTTTTATCAAAGTAAATTATCAATATATGTGATCAAGGGGCTAGAATTATAATGGTATATACATTCTGTATTATCAATACAGCACGTCATGTAGTCAGTTCAAAAAGTGTAAATTTAAATGTATTTCGTAATTGATTGCTAAAACAGTGTCTTCGTAATTGATTGCTAAAACAGTGTCTATTAAACAGAAGCACAGTTCCCACAAATTATTATTGTTTTTTGTTTTTTTTCTTATATTTCTCAATAATAGACGCAAGGTGTAGGTGGAATGTAGGCTTTTTGATTTTTTGCAATTTTTTTATTTCATAATATACGTTTTTTGTATTTTACATCGTTAAATCTAATAAGTTTAAAACATATGGTTCGTTTCTATGTTTAAAATCAAAAATCAATAAACAGATTTATTAAAATGGTAACAACAACGCAACGACGTGGGAAGGAGCGGCCATGTTAAAAGTCGGGGGCTGAATAAGATGGATATATTTTAAATATTAGAATTTACATTGTTTATAGAGTTATAGTGTTTATTTGAACGCATATTGGCTCATGGGTTCATGTTTCAAGATCATCTCACTCCCTGTAAATTGAAAATTAGAAAACGCAAGTAAAAGTTTTCTCTTTAGAAAAAAAGAATGGGGTCTTTAGCGACTACGACAGCAAAATTGAATCAAAAAGAAATAAATGATACAAAATAAACATATCTACTCTTAGGAACCGTTTCAAAACTTTAGAAGTTTACACCGCATGAATTTATTTATTTTTATTTATAACGAATATTTAAACAGGACGTCAACGTAATGTGCAAGCACACGCGGCTGTTTTCCATGTGTGTCCTGTATAAAAGACCATATTTTACAACTAAAATCAAAATAATTATGTTAAAATTTATAAGATAAAAAAACAAACTAAAAAGAGATTAAAAAATATATATAATACAAAATACAATAAAACCCACTGCAAGAGAAGCCACGCTACCTATATTAGATATAGTCCGCTGAACCGGGATGAAAAGCCAGATTAAGGCAGGTAGCATGATGAGATCCATAGGTAAGACATAATTTCTCTTGCAACGAACTCCTTTAGATTCCAATAATATGATGACCACTGTATAAGGTTAACAAATACAGTAGTTAAAAGGGTCACTATAAACTGAGCCAAATTTGTAAACAAATTAGTATAAAAAAACAATGAAATAACCGAGAATATTACGGACATGCGTGTAAACAAAACTAGTGACACTTACTTAAAATATAGAGTACGAATACAGACTAGAAGAGGCGGATCCGGAACAGGCTAATAAACTAGCCGAAGTACAACATGAAAAACAAAAGTAATAAACCTTTAATAGATTATAAAATGATCACCACCAGCCTTTTAGAGGCTAATGGTCATGTGTAAACAATCAAAATCTCTAATTAGTTCTAGTCCTCATCTTAATAATTAACCAAAAGACCAAATCCGGCACTGACTAGGTCAGACTAATTTCGAATGTAGAGAGAGCTAAATAGAACGTAGTGTAAGGAGAATTAAAGAAAAAAGCAATAAAAAATAAGACACTGCGTAGATGTTCTACGCAGTGAAATATGTTTTCAGTACTCTCTTGAAGTCTTTCTCCGTAACACTTTTTCTAAGATGCAATCTTAGAAAAAGAAAATCGGGATAATCCGTTTCGGATTACATGTATTTATTTGACGTTTAAAGAAAATCTACATATGATTAATTAACATTTTAGAGAAAATCTACAACAGATTTTCTCTACTGAATGTCAAATAATCATATATAATTCGAAACGGGTTATCCAGATATTTAACAACATGCAATACATCACATGGCACATTTGTAGTTAAACTCACACAGCAAGATGATGTGGTGTAGTTGTGATAATATTACCTCTGGAGGCCAGACTTCTCACCTTCTACCCACCCATGCTATACCATGTGTGCGCACAACACATAACACACAACCAGGCTCACATCATTCTGAAAGTAACAACGTCCATCATACACAGCTGGCAAGCCGATTTGTAAAAGTCAAAAAATTAGGTAGAAAGTTTTGTAAGAATTTTCTAGCGGATTACCATCTCCAAAGCTAATCTGGTTAGCTAACTCAATCTCCCATCGTCAAAATAGACAGGAAGAAGAAGAGTAAGGAGAGAGGATACTGTCTCATATGAATATTGCTACGAGATCAGTCGTTTTACTTGGCTAGCATCTTGCAATGTTTTTTTTTACTCCCAGATTTAACTTGCAGGCAAAATCTTACGAGCTAGTTCTACCTGTTCTAATACAGATAAAAAAATAATTTCAAATCGACGTTCTGAGTTACCACATAATGTGAAATGAGGTGGGTCCGACGGTAAAAACAACAGATACAATTTCTACTTCTAGTCACAGTGACTAGAGTAACTACCCCTGCATCCGACCCTGAAACTCTGGGTATCTTGAATCTTCATATCTCGAACTTTTGGCTATCTATAACAAATAGAGAAAGGAGAAATTGGAGAGTTTAAAGCAGCGCCAGGTTACTGATTATTTTTACAAATAGTAGGCTTGTGATTGCTGTTGGAATTTTATAGAAAATGTTGCATTTTAAGTTTCAGACCAGATTTCCTAGATTGTAGCCTATTTCTCATTATATCAAACTCTCACTATCTCGAACTGTTTTGCTGGTCCCCTGAAATTTAATATCAAAACAAAATCAAACTCCATTTATGCAATATTTATGCAATAAATGAGATAAAAACAAACACGCCGTTCTCTGACCAATATTATTTTTGACCTTCTTTCATGATATTCGACCAGAAGACCAATATTCTCCGAATATATTTTGCATATTTTATTCCTCTTGGTTTTAGTAGGGATTTTGCTATAAGGCATAACTGAAAAGAAAATCATTTTACAACGAAATATATTTGCGGGTATACAATCGTACAGTTTAGTAGGACCACAATGAAAATAAAGTTTATAACTTGTTTTGTGTTATTCTGACCATCAGCTTCTATAAACCGTATTACGTTTTAGGGTATTTTCTTCCTCGTACGTATGTCCTAGCCCTATGATCTTAAAACTTGGCACGATTATTGTCTAACCTATTGTGAAGAGTGGGATGAAAAAAATTTGCCGAAAGTGAGTCTCCTTTTTTGGTGGCGTCATAACTTTTGAAGTTTTCCGTTCCGGTCCGCAAATACAATAATGGACCATTTACGGACAATTTACGGACCAGAATGAGACAGAAAAGCGTCAGCAATATATATTAGGTCAATTATGTATTCTGCGGAGGGGGGGGGGGGGGGGGGGGGGGGGGGGGGG
>JAUCNQ010043005.1:0-13124 GCA_032352715.1 Bougainvillia muscus | reverse complement strand
TAATGAGTTTGAGCATGCTTTCAATCTCCATTCTATTGCTTTGACTAAGTAAAAGCATGTTCTGAGTCCGCCTATGCCTCTGATTAGCAGACAATTTATCTCCTGTTCACTGGAAAAATCTTGGTTGAATTCTCACAGGAAACTTTCTAAAAGGCGGACAGCTCTAATTAGCTGACAAAATCCTTTACACAAGCAGTGTCCGCTACTTAGAGAGAGGACAGTGATTGAATAAATTTTGAAAAATATATCTAGATTCATGATTCTCTAACAGAATCTAGATAAATAGTTTTACCTTTTCCACAATGTTGACATTTATTTGGTCTTATACCACTATGTGTGAATGAATGACGATGTAGATTGGTTAACTGAGCAAAACCACGTTCACATATTGTACATTTATATGGCTTTTCGCCTAAATATAATACAAGTTTAAGGGATTGTCCACATAATTCGTAGGGGAAGTCATATCAATTTTCATACTACAGGAGTGTCTTTGTGCATGCTAGTATGCACAAAGACACTCCTTATGTGATGAAAATGGGTGAGTTACAGCCAGTCCAATGAATTCGCGTCCAGATTTCGTGTAATCTCCGTTTTACAAGCGGGTAAAGCACGTTTTTCGCTTCACGTTAAGTATAATCTGCGGGAATTGTGACTATTACGTAACGAAGGCCAAAATGATTAAATAAAAATTTTGTTGCTCGAAATTTGGCCAACAAGTCGAGTAATAATAGACTTTGAAATTACTGAAAATCGGGGAAATCGGGGAAATTTAGATCCGGCCCGGTAGAAAACACATTAGAAATACCAAATATTGTAAGGATATTACTAACCTTAAACATGTTACGAAAAGTAACGTATGATGTAAAAATTCGAATAATATGCTGGAAAATCAGGAAGTTTAATCTAGAATCCGATAATCCGAATATGAATAATTCCTTATATTTCGGGAGCTGCTCAATCAAAAAACACCATACATCTTTTTATGACATAGCATTTACCATTGAATCATAGTGAGAGCAGTATGTCCGGGTTTCTAAATGATCTTCCGGGTCGGACAGGAAATTGCCCTTTTTGGACTGGCCGTAACTCACCCGAGTTAATACGAATTTGCATACGAATTCTGTGAATGGTCTCTTACGATAGAAATCGATTTTGTTTGCTTATAAAGTGGTATTAAATTTTTCTTTAGTCAATCAGAATTGATTAAATATCAATTCTAATTGGTCTAAGTCCAATTTAACAGAACCAAAGAAAATATTCATAGGTTTTGTATTCAAAACAGACTGACCCAAACAAAATTACTAAGTATTTTCCGAAAATGAAGTTCAATCAGGTTGAATTTGGAAATCACCACAGACAATAAATATACAAGTCACGATGTCGTTTCCTTTTCATAGCAGAAGAAGTGTTATTGTGCATATTGCAGTATCCCTCATACTGCTGTGACTAAGCAAAAGCATGTTCTGAGTCCGCCTATGTATAAAGCTCGTAGTCGAAAAATATTGCTTTAATTTTAAGAACCGTTCACAAAATTCGAAGATGAAATCGTTTCAATTTTCATTATGAAATGGTACTATGCACAAAATGATACGAATCCAGAGTCGGGTCTGAAAGCTTGAAAATAGCAGGCAAGTCTCTGCGAAGAAGTGTAAAACCATTAAAGTTTTAAAGAAATTTTAATAGTTTTACACTTTTTCGCAGGTATTTGCCTACTCTTGGATCCGGCCCTGGAATCGTGACATGAATGATCCCTTATCATGTGCCGTTTATAGTAGTCAAAACTCATTGTTGGTCTTTTTAAGAACGACACAATAGCATTAATAATTAATTACCATTGTGTCGTTCTTAAAAAGGCCAACAATGAGCTTTGACCACCATAACGGCACAAAATCCGGAATTTTATTAAGAAGCCTGCAGAAATCTTGAGTAAAACCTCAGATTTCTTCCGATTGCTTGATAAAATCTTTAACGGATAACATCCATTTTTATGCAGTGAGGTTCCTTTAGGATTCGTCTCAAAAATTCGCTTAAATTCGCTTCACAATTCGCTTCATTTTCGCCTTAGATGAAGTGTTATTGTGCATACATGTACAAGGTATGCACAATAACACTTCATTCGAGATGAAAATTAATACAAATAAAGCGAATTGTTAAGCGAAATCAAGAGAATTTTTGAGACGAACCCTTTACTACCTGTATGAATTCTCATGTGTATTTTAAGATGAGTATTTAACACGAATTCTTTATCACAGATGTCACATTTGTGTGGACGTTGTCCTGAATGAATCATTTGATGTCGCCTATAGTTCCATAAACGTTTAAAGGATTTATCACAATGCTTACATTGAATAGATTTTTCACCATTCATTTCACGATCCTGAACTAAAAAAATGTTTATCATTTTAATAAAATAATGGACATGATGGTATGTTCTCCTAGTATATAATAATGGTAAAATAATATGTAGCTATACATATAACTTGTAGCTAGCTTAAACACTATATATAAATTACACATAATACAAAAATTTCTCTTTCCAAAGGTTAAGCCGGAAAAGTTTCCTAATTAAAGTTGATTTCGGGTGCAATATTGTTATGAATTTGAATTTGCCATATGGAGAATTCAAATTATCCCTGAAAAAACTGGATTGCATATATATATATGAAGGACAAAGTTTTGAACATGGCATAATAAACAATGCTTGGAAGCAAATGAAACATACAAAGAACATCTATTGAGCATCTCTTGTTATTTCAAATGCAGCTCTCACCTTTCTTTTTAACCACACCTTTAACCACATCTCTGTCATCAATGCAGTTGCTTTCTGTGACCGGAGTAAAAGCAGGAGTGTTTACATCATTGACAGATACCTGCTTCACGATATCAGCTGGGGGTGAGATTATTTCATTGTGTTGATTATGATGAAGCGGTCTCGTGAAATCTGGCAAATGACTAAGGAAATCCTTTCTCTTCTCCATATCAAAGAACTCGTTGTATATGCGACGCTTATCATCTACCTCTATGTTGATGTGACATTCTTTGTTTTCAGCCCGGCTGTCTTGAAGCTGGCCAGGCAGATCTCGGCAGAGCGGATGTTGGCCATAAAGATGATGGTGCCGGTGAGAAAGTTGTGCAATCAATCTTTGCTGGTTCACATAACGCTGAAAATCTTGTTGGAACTGGAAATCTGATGGTGGAAAGTGTTGTATCTGATTGTTGTGATGAAATATTGACTGACTGTTTAAATAGGACGTATTTTGCGGCCCAAATGACGGTATTGGAGATGGTAAATTCATAGTTGGTGACGTGAAATTTAGCATGGTTGGGAACCATGAAGGTGTTGCATTGGACACACCATTCCATTTTGGTACAGTAAAGTGAGGGTGGTATTCTGGAAATATTGCAGGAAAGAAGGCGTTTGGTGGCTGATAGTAATCTGTCGGTAAAGAAGGGCTTCCTAAAGATGGCTCTATAAAACAAAAATAAAAATAAGTTACAGTATGTATCGCACCATCCAAATCTTTCCCATATGATGCTATCGGTGTATTAAACCTGTTAGTGTGAGGGAAACATAGAGATGACAAACAATAATGGACTTCATCATGCTACTGGATGAACATTTTTGTACATTATGGCATTCTATTGGATTTATAATTACTTGCATTTTGACAGCTGTTTTTTTATTCGCTTATGATCATAGCTGCTAAAAAGGGAATAGTTACCCTTTACTGGTTTGTATGAAGTGTGTTGGTGGCGCCTAACACAAGTGCCTGGTAAGTGGCGTGTCTCAGGTAGTGTTTGGGTTTTTACATGGAAAGATTCATTCTACCTTGATTTTTCGTGAACTATGCATTGTTTTTTTTGCTGGTCTGTAGATTTTATCCAATTGAAAGTTTGATATGCTGGTACTGTGATTTAGTAGTACCGATTGAGTAAAACTTGAATACGAGTCTTCATTAATATATCTCCATGGCTAAGGAACCTCAAAATTTTTACCATTTGGCATACAAAGTATGCACAATCACATTTCATCAGAGATGAAAATTGACAGTAATGAAGCGAATTTAAAATGACGAACCCTAAGGGACCGTCTCAAAAATTCGCTTCACAATTCGCTTCATACGTGTTACAATAACACTTCATCTAAGATGAAATGAAGCGAATTATGAAGCGAATTATGAAGCGAATTGCTAAGCGAATTGCTAAGTGAATTTTTGAGACGGACCCTAAGATAGGCATAGTAAATTTTTTACCTTATTAGAAGATGAGACCTGAAGAATCATTTATTATATCAGGAGTAGTTTTACAACAACATATTTGTGTACCTTAAGTGCATTAATTTTCGCAATCATTAATTTTCGTGAATTTCGCGAATATTGCCTCAATTCGCGAAATTAAATGTTTGCGAAAATCTAGAATAGACCGATTCGCGAAAATTAATGTTCGTGAAATGTAAGAGAATTCTTTTTATTTATTTTTTAAAGAAATAACATCCTAAAATGTTCTTTCTTCTTTCTGTTTTTAACTTAAGGCCATGATACACTGTACGATTTTTGTCGAATCGTTTCGTGTATCTTTAAAAAATCGTACAATATTGAGTCGTATGACGGATCGTATACGACTGAAAAAAAGTCGAACATGTTTAACTTTTGTACGATTATCGTACGAGCAGCAAGTGAGCAGAAGAGGAAAAAACGAACTTTTATGTTTTTACAGTAGGTTTCCTGTTCAGAAGTAACAAGTAGATGGAAAAAGAACACAAATACGCGTTATTTTTTTTATTTGAATACTAGAGGCTGAAATTTAGTAAAGAAATAAGCTCCTCCACCCTCAGCCAAAATTTAGACGTTCTAATAAAACATAGTAAAAAAAAACCCAAAACGTGTATTAAGAAAGTGAACTGCCGTAAAACTCCGAACATTAGCCCCCCCCCCCTGTATTAGCCCACCTAGTAGCTAACGCACAAGGTGTTCCATGTATAACCTCCCCCATGTATAAGCTCCCCCATGTATAAGCCCATGTTAGTAAGGAAAAAACTACTACTAAAATGTACTATAATGTACTATAATACCGTAAAATTCCGAATATAAGCCCCCCCCATGTATAAGCGATACACCCTTTTTTATCTATTAACTGTGGAAGAATGGATGACAATATCACTTAGGCGGGAAAATAACATGTAATATATCACCAAATTTTAGATTTCGTGTAAAATTTGGATTTTTTCAATTGGACGGTCCGACTTGTATCTTAACGATTCGACTTAAATGGCGATTCAAGTTGACGACCTGAATATCCATGCCTTGACTTGACCTTTGGCTCCACGACTTGGCTGCCGGAAAATCGACCTGAAACGAACGAGAAAACTTCTACAGCGGCGACATGACTTAGATTTCGACGACCCGACTTGAATAATCACGGTTCGACTTAAAAACCTTTTTCCACGCTTCGACTTGATAACCGACGACTCGACTTGACAATGAACGAGACAACTTCTAAAGCGACGATACGACTTGAAAGGCCGAATTTTGCTAACGATCTAACTTCATAGATGAGACAAGACCAATATGGCGTTTTTTCAGCCAGTGTACCGTGTTTACCAGAGTGAATGTGAGCAAGGACGTTGAAAACCATTTGAAAAATTGTGCAGTTGAAAATTTTCAATCCATTTCAGAAGTAGTGAGGGTCGACGTGGCGACGTCATTAATTAATCTGTTTATCATTTCACATGTCAGAGTTAGGAACGAACTTGTTCCACTGTTAGAAGTAGTGAGGATCGAACTTTCAATCCCGTTGGATATTTAGGAAAAAAGTGAGTAGGATATAGAAAAAGTGACTTGCATACTTTTGAAAGTGAGTTGCATACTATTAAAAGTGAGTTGGATACTTTTAAAAGTGAGTTGGATACTTTTAAAAGTGAGTTGAATTGGTTGAATACACTGAAAAGTCAGTTGGTACACTGAAAAGTCAGGCCATCTTAATAAAGGGACTGCCAAAATAGTTCTGAGATATCGAGTGCGCGAATTGCGTGCGTAATGACCAAGGGACCGAAGGATTTCTTTGAGATATGGGGAGTCGAGATATCAAAATATGACTGTATTATATTATAATTGATTTATGAGGTATATACTAACGTAATGTATGTTCACCCTATTTATACAGGGAGCGCGCTTAATCAGCGGACCCCTATAGTTTTTCAAGCGGCATTTAATGGGAAATTGAGCGAAAAGTCTGATTTTCGCAGACTTTTAATATCAATACAAAACAAAACATTTATTATGTAAATCTAATTGCTGTAAATTAAAAAACAAATCAATTTATAATGCACTATAAATTTATATGCATTATAGATTGATTTGTTTTTTAATTTACAGCAATAAGATTGGAGTAACGAAAGCATTACAAATTTATTTGTTTTTTCGCTCTAATTTTTCTTCTTTCCTAACCGGTCATGGTGGGAAGCGATTTTTGAAAGGTCTTTGATGCAAAACCTCCAAAATAAATGTTTTTAGGTAAACTAAAGATGCATAATGACGCATGCTTATGTCGCTTATGTTTATGCTTATGTCGTAGATGTGAACCAGGCTTTAGGGGTGCGCTCAATCAGCGTGCCTGTATTTTGACCTTAAAAAAGCTCCGGTACGAATAGGGTTAAGTAACGGTTTGTTAACCAATGTTTTTTTGTTTAGCAAGATATAAATTTAGTATAACCAGCCTTAGAGTATCACGAAGAAGACATCATCTATCTAGTACCGACAAGACTAAAATTAACATTTTTAATTTGTGTCCACTGACTGACTGAGATAAATGAAAAGATTTAAGAAACTTCAATCCTCCATTTTTACTACTACGACTATATTTTGCTTAATATTCTTATTCTTTCAAGTAAAAAGATACAAAATATAAAATATAGAAGGAGATAAAACAAAAGTTAAACATTTCAAACCTTCTCTCACAGAGGCGGACTCAGGACACGGTTTTATCTAGTCGCAGCACTGTAATGGAGATTCAAAGCATACTCAAAGTGATTAATTCTAATAGCTTTCTAAATGAAGATGGGTCTCTTAAGACCATCATCGTTTAGAAGGCTATTAAGAATTAATACGTTTAGCTCTTCCTCGTGTTGCTCTGACTAGGGCTGGATCCACCACTGTCTCATCCATCCATCCAGGGTGATTAAAGCCCAAATTGAAATCGACTTTTTTCTACCAGTGGCGTATCTAACCCTAATCAGAGCACCATGATAGAGCACCATGATAGAGAACTTATCAGTTTTAATTCTTAATATCTTAATAATTCAAGGTATGGGGATGGCCTTAAGAAACCATCACCATAAATTAAGATATTAAAACTTAATGAGCTTGGGTCTCCATTTTACTGCTGTAACTAAAGTATGTTCTGAATCCACCACTTTATTTCCTGTTATGTGTACAACATACCTTCAACCTTTCGTTCTTTGACTGTTTCGATCGAAGTCCCTGGTAAGATAAAATGTTTGGGCATAGTGTTTTTGCTCTCTACCTTCTCTATCAGGTTCACTTAATCAAAATGTGAACATCCCATGCAATCACCTCGATAATTTGAACGTGAAGGTTTTTTTGTCGGAAATATTTGTTACACGTACAAAACATCCAATAGTAATTTAATATTTAATCGCCCATGTAGATCAAGTTTTTGTTTTTTTTCACTTTCTTTTCTTTTCACTCTCTTTTTTTTTAACTCATAAGAGTTATGTCACCAGCGAGGCTTCAAGAGAAGAACGGTAAAAAATCAATGTCAATCAATCAAACATTGATCTCGCCCCAGGACTTTTTACTTGTCCGAAATCGCTAAAAAAGACCGGGCTATTTTTTCCAATTTCTCCGTTACTCCAAAATCCTTAGTTTTCCGGCATAGTGATTTTTCCTGAGTTCTTTAATTTATTATGTCGAAAATGGGCCACTACAGCATAGCATTGTTTAGGTATGTGTGTGATCATTTTACGACATTATGAATTGTTATATTTGGAATAATTTGCCATTACATAGGCTTGCAGTCCCTCCTGAGAGCATGGTTTAAAATCCCGTACGACTAAAGCGGGAATAAAGGAAAGGGGAATGACAATTTCATAGTCTCGCCATCACAAACACAGCTGTGAGTATCAAATTTCGTGACTGCATGGCACGTACATATCTCTGCATGGCCCATGTGTGTTTAAATTTTAAATAGGTGTTAAAAGAACGGTGTGAATAAAAGTTTGAGCAATTATTTTATGTGATGCTTAAAATAACTCATTATGAGTCTCATTATGTTCGTACTTGTATAAATTTTGAGATAACGGGCTCTGAGGACGAGGTTGAATTTTGTGTGCAGAGCGGAAGGATCTAGCCAGTATTTATGGACCCTACGTATTTTCCTTAAAAATGTGCGAGTCGTGGAACAGGCAAGGAAGGATCGTGAAAAT
Organism: Bougainvillia muscus; assembly: GCA_032352715.1. Classification (NCBI taxonomy): domain Eukaryota; kingdom Metazoa; phylum Cnidaria; class Hydrozoa; order Anthoathecata; family Bougainvilliidae; genus Bougainvillia; species Bougainvillia muscus. The sequence goes on along the minus strand of JAUCNQ010043005.1, from coordinate 4,678 downwards.
AGTAACCTTGATTTTGCCTTTTTCTGAAACAGCAAGATTGCAAGACAAAATTTGCCTTAAAATCAATCAGATATCTCTAAAGAGTGTCGGGTAAGGTGAAGTTGGTGCGAGTTCGATCCTCACTAATTCCAATCAGATAATCTCTGCTTCAATTTCAAATTTGATTTCAATTTTAATTTCTCGAAAAGGCACAATTAGGAAAAAAGAACAACCGGTCTTTTTCCTAAACAAATATATTTTTATAATAACATGCTATAATTCAGTTAGATGAAGACGACCTAGCCCGAGCACCAACATGGAGACTAAAACTAATTATTTCTTACAGGTTAACCCCGTATGGCATGTAGCGTATTTCTTACCCCCTTTTTGCCCCCTTTTTTCCCTCTAATGTACAAATGTAAGCGATTGTCATGAAAAACTTTGCATAGATATTCCTAGCTCAAATACATTGAAAAAAGTAATGCTGGTGCCTATTTCTGATGACGTCACCAAAACCAATAAATCGCGACTTACATGAAATCTGGCAGAAAGAAAACCAACAGTCACAAAATTTCAGGCTGACATCAGTCCTTCTGGATATATTTTTGTCTCGTTGTCTTGCAAACTGAAAGAGATAAACGGCGCTGCGTACGAGGTTGCATAATTTATTTTTAATTTACTATAGTTTCAACCTCGTCCCCAGAGCCCTTTATCTCTTTCTGACGATTTTTGACTGTCTGTGAAGGGCAAAAGGTGCTGGGATCGAGTTTGATATTGTTTTTCTGGAAAAGCTCCTAATTAAAGTATATTCAAGTCGTGTTCATTTTTCACCCGAAATCCAAATACCGTAAAGATTCGAATAAGCGCCCAGCTTCTTGTAACCACCCCTCTTGAATAAGCGCCCAGGGTAAAAATCAAAATTTGAGTTAGGCGCCCGTCTCTTTTAAGCGGCCATCTCAAATTAGCGCCCGCGCCTAGAAGGGGGCGCTTATTTGAATAACCAGCTGTATAGCATGCAACATGGGCGCTTATTTGAAATAATGAGTATTATATTTACAGAAAAGAATGACAAAGCGGTTTCTTCGTGATTATCTATTACTCAGTATACAGGAAATTTCCTGTAAAGTACTTCATTTTTGTGTTTAAGTTCTAATGTTTCAAAAAAGTGAATGGCGATTGGTCAACAATCTGAAAAATTAAATAATCGCCTTTTAATGGCCCGTCTCGAATAAGCGCCCAGGGTAAAAATTACAAAATTTAATTAGCGCCCAGGGCGCTTATTCGAATCTTTACGGTATCCAAACCAGTTTTGATGATAAAAACGCAATTCTAAAATAAATCAATAATGGTGGAGGTACATGGCAAGGTGCTAGATATGACATTGACGAAATCCAATGGCGAGACCGCTTCACTTCATCTCATGAGATTAACTACCCTCGCAGGTACTACGACACAGTTTTCAAAGTAGAGGGGCTAATAACTAATGCCACCCACCATTGTAGGGGGGCAAAGAATATTTGCCCTTGAAACTCTCTGAAATGGCTATTCTGGCCGTTTCTGAAGCTATTTATGCATTATTTATGTAGCCTACACCTTCTTTCTTTATATAAGCATAACGGCTATATAAGCATATTGAGGCTGAAATTACCAAAAAAAGTAAGCATACCTTAAGCATATACTGAGCCTTACGAATAATGATCATCAATTTTTACAAGTGTCAAATTTAGGGCAGGCGAAAAAGGGCCTGTAAGGTATGAAAAATGAAGAACAAACAAAATTTGAGATAAAACAGAAACGCAAAAGCAAAACAACAAGTAATTTTGTGACACCACAACCAACAGGTGTAAATTTTGATTATTTTGTTAGATTTTTTTTTAATGAAAATGTTCAACCTCGATCCCATGCCTTCTTTGCCTTTTTTTTAAAGATTCTTGACGAAAAAGCTAAGTTAAGCTAAGCTAAGTGGATAGTTAGGGCTTGTGTCTAACTATCCAAAAATTAACCCATGAGCTGAATGGATAGTTAGAGTTTGATGACGTCATGAGTGACGTCATTTTGTCTAAAGATGACGTCATTGTAGCACTGTGATGTCACAAAAGTTATAACTATCCAATTATAACGTCACAAAGTTGTAACTATCCAAAAATTCTGTAACTATCCAAATTCTGTAACTATCCAAATAGCCAATCTGTTCAACATTTATCTATCCTCAAATAATTAATTTAAAACTCTTTGTTCATCAGTCTAGAAGATTATTTCTGAATGTGTTTACACCTATATATTATGTCAAATAGTAATAATTTAACTGTTCAGTGCCGCCTTTCTTCTATGGGCGTTAATTTGTAAAAATATAAAAAAATCAGGAAAACCGTGAAATTATGATGTCGTCGCTGACACAATGACGTCATAATTGAGAAGATGAAGGTCAAAATGTCGGACTCATGGTGTTGTACCACTGTGCCAAGTTTTATGACAACAAATACGATTTTTTAATACGGCGTTTAAAAGAGGAAATACGGTAATTCTTACGACCCTGTGGTAAGACATCTTATATCAGACATTAACATTACAAACCCGCTGAGCGTCGCACCCATAAGGGATACCTTATAGTTTTCTGTTCATTTGTACAAAGTTCTAAATGAAAATTGATAGGAAGGAAGTGAATTTATGAGCGAACGTTTGAGACAGTACCGTGCGAAAGTTTCTTGTTGAAGAAAACAAATCCCTAAGTTAACAAGAATGTACCGATGACAAAATACAACTCCAAGAAGGTTTCATGAATAACAATAAAAAAACTTTGAAAGCAGAGAAAGGACGGAAAAGGTTATAGGTCCAGGGGTTAACTATGCTTATAAAGAAGATTTCAAGGGCATTGAAAAAGGGAGAAAGTCCGTCCGCAGCCTTTTCTTCTTCGTAGTCTTTTTACAATTCACTTATCGCAATAATGGTAACGTAATAATGGATTTTTAAAACAAAATATGTCGGATGTCACTACGTCCATTCTCATTTCTCTTTTTATTTTAAAGGACAGCACTAGTAGGCGTATACAACTCTTTGGAGAATCAGGGTCTAACGTAGAATATGAGACAGCGTCGCATCAGTTTAGAGACCGTCTCAAAAATTCGCTTCATTTTCACCTTAGATGAAGTGTTATTGTAACACGTTAGTGTTACAATAAAACTTCATCTGAGGTGAAAATTATTAGGAATTAAGCGAATTGTGAAGCGAATTTAAGCGAATTTTTGAGACGGACCCTTAAAAAGGCAATATTTATATATAATAAGCCTAAAAATACCTCGTTTTCATGAAAACTAAGTATGTTTAGGACTGTTTTACATAAAGAGGCACTTTCACCATCATGATTTAAAGGGAAGCGTCCGAATGGCGGGATCCGACACTGAGCCCAGATATCATGTGCACCAGTGATGTCCAGTGGCGGATCCAGCCCTAGTCAGGTCATTGCGACGGAGATTAAAATTTTTAATTTTTAATAGCTTTATGTATGATAAAGGTCTCAAGAGTTGGTTAAAAATTAACAATACATTTGAGCCTCCATGTTATTGTGGATTAGGATGTTAATCGCATAAAATATACTGTGTTTTACTGGAAAATATATTAAAATTAGAATCAACTAAAATACATATCAAATATGTTACATTAAATACTAACAATAAATACAGTAGAAAAAGTAGAAAAGTAAACATTTTAGCGAAAAACAACAATCAGAAAAGAAGCAGTAAAATCAGCAAGTCGGTTAGGGTCGGTTAGAAAGGGTATATGCAATTCTGTACGTTTTTTGTGGATGGTCCTTGAGCAAAATTAGTTTGAAAGTTCAGTCGAAAATATATCTAAGAGCGAGCTCTCGAAAATCTTTGAATTCAGACCAGCTTTTTTTAGACTAATAAACTCGTCGATCCTCTGGAAACAACTGCAGAATACGCGTTGATTCTCGAACTGACCCCAAAATGCTGTCTGTTTGGATGATTTGATTATTTTCTAGTTTTACGCTGAAAATTTGCCTGAGCTACATGACATCGCGAATAACTTCTTCACTATGGTCGTTGGAAATGGGAAATTTTTAATCACAGTCAGCTTCAAAATCATCAATTTCACGGTTGCTTCTTCCGCTACAAGTTTTTTTATTATCTATTTATCTATTTGATGGGCTTTCTAGAGCTGGAATCAGCACATCGACCTGATTCAGGGCCAGATCCAAGAGTAGGCAAACACCTGCGAAAAAGTGTAAAAGTATTAAAATTTCTTTGAAATTTTAATGGTTCTACACTTCTTCGCAGGCACTTGTCTGCTAATTTCAAGCTTCTAGATCCGACTCTGTGAAAAAAACTTGATGTTGTCAGATATCTCTGATGTCGTGATAGATTGTTGTAGGTGGTCTTTGTAGATCGCTGTAGGTCATTGTAGGTTGTTCCAAAGTTTGGTGAGGCGATTAAGGGGTAGCAGTGTCCAACAACCAGGCTGATTCAGAACACTCAGTCAAAACAATAAAATAGAGACAAAAATTAAGTTTTAACAGTTTAATGTATGATTATTAGCCTTGATCATTAACTATTAATGAATAATTAATTTTTGTCTCCATTTTAATGTTTTTACTAGCGGAAGCATCCCACCAGAGGTGTTCTTCAAAATATCTGTTCGGTAAATATGTAACAAATCTCTAAAAAATCGAGCATGGTGGAGT
>JAUCNQ010042894.1:0-13130 GCA_032352715.1 Bougainvillia muscus | reverse complement strand
CTCCGGCCAGAAGTCCCCACCCCCTATCCACTCACCCCAATTGCGCCCCACGCAGAATACGGGTTGCCACTTAGATTATTTTGTTGTTTTTTATTATTATTATTTGCTAAATAGTAAAGACCATTGTGAAATCAAAATAGACCCGTGTGAAACACCATTTTGAACGTCCTTCTGTGAAGAAAGTTTTCTGCCGATTCCTACCCCTAGGAAACGTTTTTCTACAGGCTACTTGATCCCCAATATTCCCCAATTTTCATCGCATATGCGGGATGCTTAAATCATTAACTTTTATATTCAAGGTGATAATGAAATGCGATGAATATAAAAAAGGTTTTGACGTTGATTGTCACAAAATGCACATACATTAGCACCGAAAAATTTCGTCGGAAAAAGTTACGGCGGAAAAACTTGCGGACAGTTTATTTCAATTTCAGCGAAAAAACCTTCGGTCACATTATTTTAGGCGGAAGAATTTTCGGACAAGTTTCGATCAATTAATTTCCATTTCGAAGGGAAAAATATTTAAAAAGAATGCAAATATTCTTTTAACTTGCTTTTTTCTTCTAAAATCGAAAATTTGTTATAAAAAATTAGGTTGATAAAACAAAAGAGATGCATTATTTGTTTTTTTTTGTTAAAAAATAGTGAAAGATAGCATACAACTTATGTTTAAAACCACTTGTCTATTACTTTTTATAGCAATTAACCCTATTTGGACCGGGGGAGCCTAGTAGGCCCGCGATCAGATATTTTCGTTCATGACTTTATGCCAAATTATGATATGGCAACGAAACTCTGTGACATTTTGTCAAAACTATCTAGCTACATTCTCGAAATGTTTTAGCTCTCCAGGTAATGAGGTTTAACAGTTATAGGTCATTCGTCAGACCCACCTATTTTTACATCCCAGAAATGCCTCTAAATTTGAAAAAATACAAATTGGCATAACTTCTGTTAAAATCAACATTTTGACTTGAAACTGCGTCAAAAGTCTCAATTCTCAAAGTTATAACACGATACTATTTTCCCGATTTTTGAAACTTAATTAAATGTGGTTTTATTTATAAAGCACCATCCCTTAGGGAGCAGAAATCGAAAACTGATCAACCAAATCTTTATTCAAACTAATTTTATACCATATTTTCTCAGACACACTTTTTCGTTCTTCGAAAATTTTGTGATGACGTCATCAAAAAAACAATAGTGCCAAATTGTTCATCTTGGTATGTTTTATGTCTGTGCCAAGTTTCATTGTTATTGCTTTATTGCTTCGAAAGTTATTGAGTGCGGGCCTACTAGCCCCCCCCCCCCTCCCCCCGGTCTTAGGAAATTGAAAAAAGTCCGGTCCAAATAGGGTTAAAGCAATCAGCTAAGTTTCATTGAAGTAATAGAAAAAACAAACTTTTCAGACGGAAAAACTTCCGGCGGCTGCAGATTTCGGAAAGAAAAACATTCGGACAAATAAAAATCCGAAAGTTTTCGTTGTTAATGTACGCTTTAATAATCCTGAAGCATTTTTTTGCTTCAGGATTGTTAAAACACGGAATGTCCATTAAATTGTAAACTAAGCGTTAAAGGGATAACACCACTTTGCATGCCAGTGTCTCGAAGTTCATTTTATATCGGGTGGGTTCATTCTTGGATTTTATACGTTATTTGATGTCAGCACTCAAAAGCCTGATTCAGATTCAGTCTAATGTGCAAAATGCTATCTTGTTGACATACGGTAAACTTCTATTAAGCGCTCTCCCTCCAATAAGCGCCTCTTTCTAACGAGCGCCCCCTTAAAAATCGAAATAGGCACAAAATTCGTACAAAATTATTAGAAATAATACAAGTTATTTTGACAAATGTCCTCTTTCATAAACAAAGAAAATAGTATTTAATTAGGATAAATGCCCGTATTAAGTGCTGGATTTAAGGATAGGTAATAATTAATAATCCATAATTTAGGGAATTCGTTTTAGTCAAAAGTTAAAATATTTAATAAGCGCCTCCCTCTAATGAGCGCTTCCTCTAAAAGACAAAAAAATGAATAAGCTCCCCCGGCGCTTATTAGAAGTTTTACCGTAATCACAACAGGTGTCGGTGGTAAAACTGCAGATTTCTGCAGGTTGTTAGATAAAATTGTTAATAAGGATAATATATTGTTTTTTTAGAAATTGTAATACTATATTTTATATTTATAGTGATTTCTGAACGCAACTTGTGCATATCACGACCGAATGATTGCGCATGCGTGGCTACGTCACAGATCCAAGTCATAAACTGTGGTGAATTTTACATTTACAGAAAACTGAGAGAATTTCCGATATGTGGTGCAAGAGCATGCGTAACAAAAAATTCTGAAGGTAAAACTCAAAGTAGTAGTTGGCACGACACATTTATTACTTTATAATAATATTATTTTCTTATTTTTACAGAATTTGTCAATTTTTATGCGTTTGTCTTGTGTGGTGTTAAATTTATAAGTTTTACTGACCCACTTTACTATTAATTCTGTGTGAATATATAACATAAACCGAGTTTAAAGGATGACAAGGTGCTTCATCTCAGCATTCATACAAGCGCAGCTCTGAATGTAAATTAATGCGTAGAATCGTGTCTGTCAGGTTCCATCCAATTTCTTGGGTAGAAACAGATCCGAAGTAAATTCAGGATTTAGTTTATTGATCGATTTGTACACCTCAATCAGCTCACAGCCTAAACTTTAAGTTTGTAGTAGAAGCAAAATTGACAGTACGTATATATACTTCGGATCGAAAAAGATCCAAAATAACTGCTCCGAGACCCGAACTTGAAAATCGTTTATTCAACAGGCAGTAATTATTGCAGTCTTGCAGCAGGACATGCATGGAAGAAGACAGTATTGAAAAACGGACAATATGCAGGCGCTGCACTACTGAGATGCTTTTGTTATACAGTACTCAATTAATTTCGAATACGCAAAAATGCACTAGTTCTGCTATTTGCCTTAAAATTCATATCGTCAATATATGGATTAAAATTTAGTCTTATATAACTGTTCACACCAAGTAGTTTCACAGACTCAGACGCAGGTATAGTGTGTCCATCAACATCAACATCTGAATTTATAACCATTCCGTTTGATGATGATATCGGTATCCGAAGAGAAGGATTCGATAACTTCATCAACGGTAGAGCCACATGCCGACGGTGTATCGCAATCCGCAAAGTTACATACAGTCTACTCCCGCTATCTCGAATCTCCAAGGGACCGGGAAAAAGTTCGAGATAGCGAGAAGTTCGAGATATCGAGGGCGTCCACTGAGTAGATAGCCAAGGGACCGAAGGATTTGTTCGATATAGCGCGTGTGTTTGTCACATAAGATATCGCAGAAAAAATTTATTATTTATGAAAATATTAATTTAAAAGTGTTCCATGTTTATATTTTATATGAAGACATTCGGGAAACTCGGATCCAACACAAACTCGCATTTTACGATGGGAGAGGTAACTATACGAAAGCTTAAGGCTTACGAATAAATCATGTAATTTTTGTTTTAACAAGCTGTTTAAGTTCAAGTTTTAAACATAACCCCCGTCTCCAAAATTTTGAGTGACCATAACTCGCTTATGACGTCATTTTAGTAAAATACAAAATCGCCAAAAAATTTCGTAGATGAGTTGCATTTTCGAAATCTTGCATAAAATACGTAGGCTACTAATCATCCTTTATAAGTTACAGCCTGACAGTGAATACAGCCTTAACTACGAGCTCCATATTGTTGCTCTGCCTAAGTGGCGGTCCACAAAATTCGTATGGAAATTCGTATCAACTTTCATACAGAAAGAGTGTTTTGTGCATACTTAGTATGCACAAAAACAGTTCTTCTGTGATGAAAATGATTCGTATTACAAATATTACGGTCCCTAAGTGTAATATTGCGGTATGTTTATAACATAACCCGCTATTGATATTTTCCAGCTGATTCCACGTCAACAACAACGATGCCCTCCAATACAACGATACCATCCACAACAACGGCACCAACCACAACGAACGCTACAATGACAACGTCAAAAGAAACCACGACACCATCCGCAACTACAACACCTACAACAGCGATAAATCTTTGCAGTGTTTCCGTGAGATCCGTTGGTGACGACCGACTGTTTGATAAAGGCAGTAATAGAAGACTATGTGACGTTAAATTTGATGAGCCAATAACATTTGAATCATCCAGTGGGCAACCTTTAAAGCTACTAGACACATGTAATGGATCACGCTTACTCAGTAGTTCATGCAATTCCAATGGCTACTCATGGTTAGACGGTAGCCATCCTAATGAAACCACTACGTATGCTCAACCAAGATATGTCTGTTTCTATAACCCCGATTGGTTACCCCCTTCTCTGCCAAGTGTGAATGACAAGTGTGAATGTCATATGCGTCGTTTGGTCTGGGTTCAGAACTGTGGTGGTGATGTCTTTGCTTATCAGTTATATCCACTGGTTGACTCAAACGTATACTGTCCTGGTCGATATTGTTTGGATTACCAAGGTATAATGTTACTGCAGTAAAGTACAATTAAGTACAAAAACGATAGGTACTTTTGCCAATATACCCTACGGAAGCCAATTACTGCACTAAAATTCGATTTAATGTCTTTGTCTTCCTGTAACTTGAATGTTTCTTTAATTAAATTCAAAACCTTGGTAGAATTGGTACAACGACTTGAATGGGCTATGTTGTTGTATTTCTTATGTTGCATCATTTGTTATCCGTATTTGTTATCCGTAAAAACTGCGTAATCTAAAAGTTAGCGTTTGCATCTTGCAGAAACTGTGAGATATGTAGCAGATTCTTATTCGGCCTTTTAATTGTCTTCTTATCGTACGCTGTGCCTTTAATTATGATGGCGAAAGTGACCAATTTATGCAAAAAAGCCCTAAAAATACATAGTTTCCAAAGAAAAGGCTTTTTTACATAAACATTGCCCTTTTTCAACTAATCTATCGAGAACCTTCTATTCTAGATTAGAACCTAGTTAGCGTTCGTATGTTGCAGAAACTGAAACTTAGCATACATACACGTAGGCATTAAGAATAGGAAGGAAAATAGGGGATGAATAGATGGTTGAAAACAAGACGTTTGTGGTAGTTAAAACATAATAAGGGGTTATAATCTTTGACAAATACTTTTTGCAGATCTTCGTAACTTCACTACAACACCACCTGCTGAAACTTCATCAGAACCGACAACACCCGCACAGAATATGATGGCGCAGAAACCAGGTACGGGAAAGCAAAGAGTTTGCTTAAGTGGACCAAAAAAGGTAGCTGTAGTACACGAATATAGTCTATGAGATGTTAAAGCTAATTTCGTGTACTATCCCACTTGGTCAATCCTCTTAACTGCTTAACCCTTTAACGCCTCATTGTAACAAAATGATCACACACGTTTTAACAATCCTGGAGCAAAATGCTTTAGGATTGTTAAAGCATGTATGTCCATTTAATTGGACACTATGCCTTAATGGGTTAAGTTTGCTAGGGGACCGTCTCAAAATTTAGCTTCATAAATCGCTTCATTTTCACCTTAGGAGAAGGATTTTGTGCATCTTAAGGTGTAGATTAACAAATGGTGAAGGTATTAAGAGACCTAAAACCATGCATTAAGTCATATGAAATTAATAACTACTAACAATTAATGACTTATGTTTTGCATTTTACCGGCCATGATCATTCTGTATCTTTCTGCTTCTTTGGATAGTCGATCGTATCGACTTTCCAAAGAAGCAGAAAGATACAAAATGCCCTGGGATCGAGGTTGCATTCTGATATGTCATTATTTTACTTTAGGTGAATACGCTGTGAAGAACACATTGTCAATTTTAAATCCGTTTGTAGATAACATCTTTCTGACTAAAGCTGATCTTGACGACCCTTTATCAGCACAATACAGATTTCTAGTCAAAGCTGCTGATCAAGTGGTAGGTAACTAAAAAGATCTAAGGATAAATCACTGTTTAACCCTATCCGGACCGGGGGAGGGGGAACTAGTAGGCCCGCGCGCTCTAATATTTTCGTTCATAACTTTTTGTCAAATTATGTTATGACATCGAAACTTAGTGACTTTTAGTAAAAGTTATCTAGCTACATCCTCTAAATTTTTTAGCTGTCTAGGTAGTGTGGTTTCCAAGTTATAGGTCATTCGTCAGACCCACCTACTTCTGCATCCTCAAAATGCCTCTAAATTTCTAAAAATACAAATAGGCATAATTTCTGTTAATATAAACATTCTAACTTGAAACTTGGCCAAAAGTCTCAATTCTGAAACTTTTACCGATTACAGGCGTTATTTTCCCGATTTTTCGATTTTTCCCGATTTTTTCCTGATTCCTGACAAAATCTTTCTTCAAACTGGTTTTTTGTCACTTTTACTTAGACACATATATTCGTTAGTCAAAAAATTCGCGATGACGTCATCAAAATACGAATGACGTCAGCAAAAAAATAATTATGTTAAAATGTCCGTCTTGGTAAGTATTATGTTTGTGCCAAGTTTCATTGTTATTCCTTTACTAGTTCGAAAGTTATTGAGTGCGGGCCTACTAGTTCCCCCCACCCCACCCCCGGTCGTTGGAATTGAAAAAACCCGGTCCGGATAGGGTTAAACAATCATGTTGCACATTAAGGATTTTATCAAACAACTTGCTAACACCTGAAGTAAAACTCTAGATTTAAGCCGGTTGTTTGATCAAATCGTTAAAGAATAACATTTCATGCAGTGAACCACAGATTTTCACATGACTTTGTGTGTAGATAAATAAAAGTGTTGAATACGTTCAAACCCCTGCTTTAATCCTATTAAGACTGTGGGGGGAGGGGGGGAGCATAATGGCCCGCGTTATGTTTGACTCCTTGTAACTTCTGTTTTAGTCTAGCTTTCGATATGTAACTTTGCAACATTCACTATATATCTATACTACGTCACCTGAGAAAATTTCAGTCATATATCATGAGTGGTTCAGAAATTAACATATATCATGAGTGGTTCAGAAATTACTGGCTATTGTTTGAAACCACGTCACATTTTACGGCACTAATCTCTCTGAAATTCCTTTTTTGATGGAGAACTGCAGGTTGCTCGATTGAATATGCATATCAGAATCCTCTTCAGAATCAGATGTTAAGTGTTAAGATGCCTTAGGATTCTATTTTGTGTGACACTTCCCTATAGAAGAATCCTTAATTACAGTGTAGCATCATTATATTGGTGTTGCACAGAACAACGTGGCAGGATGGGACGGGAAACAGATTCAGAAGATATTCTTACTTAGTCACAATAGTTAAACAGAGATCGAAAGTATGGTGATAAAGTCTATTAAAACCATCACCATGCATTAAGCTATTAAGAATTAAGGAAATTTAGTATTCTATAGTGTTGCTGTGACTAGGGCTGGATCCACCACTGGGAGATATTGTTCAAAGGTTTTAATAGACAATTAAGCATAAACGTATAAATTAACCGTCCTAATTAGGACCAATTATTCGCATAGTGGGTTTCCAATGATATACGGCAGTCTCACACTTCAGGCATTTTAAGCTTGCTGAAAGTATTTATCTGAAGCTTGGATCCGACAACATTTGGTACTCCTCGTCGTAAACAATTTTCATGTTAGTGGATGTCAAAGACCTTAGTATGAAACTCTTTACTTTTAGCTGCAAGAATTGTTAGCAAATGCTACAGACGTGAAAACATGGCAAGTGGAAAAACTTAGGTATAATCAGGGATACCCCGATGGAAAACTAAATCTTTTAATTCTTTATAGTTTAATTGCCAGTGAAACATGTTAAGAGACAATCGCCATAAATCTTTATTTGACGTATGTTACAACATGTATGGCTGTAGCAATATTTTAACATTGGGAGGGGGCTGGACGTTGGAATATCACGTACGTGATTCGTGCTTTGTAGCTGGGGTTTTTTTTCTTCCATTTTCTCCCGTTGCACAAGGGCAAGGAAACATGTTTGACTTCACCCTTAAGTTGATCACATTTTTGTAAATTCGTGGATTCTCTTGTCTTGTTTGAAACCTGCAGTTGCGATACCTGTAAACGGAATTACATTAATTCTAAACAAACAAACTCGATTCGTTATTGATTCTAGTTGTGCAGAGACATATTATAAAAATCGAATTGACCTCATGTGTTCAATCTTTCAATATTAACTCAGGGCCGTCGAAAGATTGCAAATTGTTGGTGTTTGCTCAAATGTAGGGGCCATCCACAAATATCGTATGCAAATTCGTATCAATTTTGATGGAGAGGAAATGTCTTTGTACATACTAAGTATGCGCAAAGGGACATCTTCTGTGATGAAAATGGTACGATTTGTGATAGAATCCCTTATATATTTCAGATATGGTAGTCTTCTTGTGGATTTTGAAGTGACATCGGACAAAACAATAGATATATTTCAACTTCAGGCTGAGATCATCATGGCAATGAACAACAGATCGACCGTTCAGTATTCCGATGGACAGACTACATTTCAGGGTAGATTTGGTAAAGCAATAGGAGATTTTGAAGGTATGTTTGTCAATAGCTCATATATTATCACTAACACATTTTTTATAATAAGAGTTAGTCTACAAAAAACTTATTGTAATTCCTTACCACTACGTGTGCGGAAAGACACTTCTTTTGTATTAAAATTCTTACGAATTTCCATACGAATTTTGTGGACGGTTCCTTACTCAAGGAGAACAGGCATTTATAACGTAGATGGTACCTTATTGTACTTAAATATCTTTAACTATATAGAATGTAGATATAAAGATCACCTTTACTCATAGTAGTTATTATAAACATTAGAACAGCCTAAAATCTCAATCTAAAACCGTGGAAAAACAATGGCATTCAAATATACCGCATGTCATGAGATTCTTGCTATTACTTAGCACATACTATGATGTGAATATGATTGTTCAAGCTATATTAAAATTTGTAACGAGTTGACAATATTTCCCCAACCCTAGTTTCAACCATCAATCATCTATCATCAATCATTCAACCATCATCAGTTTCTCACGGGATACTACTGCCAAATTTTGTCAACTAATGCAAAAACCCTTCTATACAGATTTTTTTTATTTTTTTTATTTCTTTGTTTAAGGTTGGTTTACCATAGTGACTAATATGTAATAATTTACACCAAAAAATGCTCAACAGAGTTTAATTTTTCCCGTGTTTTTGTTTTCACGCTGTACTTTCCTTCTGGTTTAGACGTAGATGAATGTGAGAAGAATATTTGTGACGTGAACGCTATTTGTGAGAATCGTCCAATGTTCTCTTATCATTGTTATTGTAAAACTCCATACCAAGGTAATGGATCTACATGCGAAAAGATAATTGTTAAAGAAACAAAGAATGAATGTAAGCCAGCAATCGTCCTAGAAATGACACTTTTTGTCTGAGATTAAAATGAAACAATTCGTTTGAAGTCGTTTAACTAGGGTTTGTTCTAAATCTTAATTTAGGTAATGTCAAGCAAGCATTAAACAGCCGATGTATTTGAATACCTCAGCTGCTTCAGATAGTTCTCCAACTTTTTGAGATTCATGTAATTAGAAAGTTTGATTTATTCCTTCTGGGTTCTGATTAAAATGTGATGGCGTGACTACTCTGAGTAAAATGTGACGGCTGACCACTATGTCCATCTCTACCAATTAAAGACATAGGTTCCACAAAATGAGAAATGTCCGCAATAAGGAATATGCAAATCCATTTATCCTTAACACCCATGATGAGAGATCAACATCAATCCCAGGGCAGGTTTACAAAAAGATAAATTGCCCTGGGATAGAGGTTGATAATAGATTTCTTTTTTAGGGTCAAATGATGCGGTTCTGGCAGTTTTAATTATGTTCTGTCTTTGCTTCGTTTTAATTGTTGTGTTGTCAGTATGCGTGTACGTAAAATCCGCACAAAACAAACAAAGGTAGGCGGTTTCACATCACGGATGGAGTCTTTTGCACTGCGAAAGTCGGTTATTGTAGGCTGTATGCGGTCCTTACTCTATCGTTGAATTGAAATGCCAACCTCGTTCCCAGGGCCTCTCCGCTTTAAAAATACAAAGAGGTCCTGGGAAACGGGTTGTTAAAATGCTACAGGCATAAAAATACCATTGATCAACGAGTTAAATAAATTTTTCTACCATATCCGTCACCAGCACCCCGCTAGAAACAGGTAACAATAGCCACCTAACCTAAAAACTTGTTTATGATATATATCTATATGTTTTACTACGAAAAAATGCAAGGGTATCCATCATTAATGATGTCAGCAACAGCCAACGTCCAACCATAAAAGCCGGTCAAAGTATTTTATTAAAGTAATTTATGAACTTGAGATCCTATCTATGTCGTCAAGAATGAAGACGACATTATTTTAACCCTACTTAATCCAAGTCTGGAACCAACCTGTTGCAAGAAATATCGCCTTTCAGAATATTTTTTCAAAATCCATAGAGCTTGGAAGAAGTGGAATATCTTCTGATGTAATCCAACCACTAATAACGTCACTAGGATTGCGCTACAAAATGAACGTTAGGAACAACCGTCAACAAAATTCGTATCTTACCATTTTTATCATAATGTGTGCACGCTTCTGACGAATTTCCATCCAAACGGACCCTTACCAAACGTCGAATTGCAGGTTTTCTTATAATTGTTGGAAAACAATGAATGTTTGTAGGTTTCGAAGTCAAATATAGAGTTGTTTTGAACTCAACAGTTTACGCTCAGTCTAATCTACGATAACTAAGGTTTCACCTTTGCGTATATAGGCAACAAAAGTAGCATATTTGCACAAAGGTAAATACAGCGTTACCGCCGTAGATTAGACTGTGTGTATTGAACACATAAAACGACTACGAACTGGTGATTGTTTACTTTAGCTACAAGACTGGTGATACAGCAGGAATGGCGGATAAAACTGGTTATGACAATTATTACGACTCAAATAAGATTGAAAACAATGAGAAAAATATCAGTCTGAAGATGTATATGGCATCCCCGGAATCGCCAGAATCTCCTCGTTATGATAAAGTACCTGCTCCTACACAGAGTGATTATGAGGTAAGGAATAGTTTGTTGTAGTTGAAGTTATCTGGTGTCATGAGATAGTGGTGCCTCAAACTTTATAAATAGATGAGACGATGAGTTAGACTACTTCGTGTAATTCCTTCTTTTTCTCTCAATGTACACTTTTTGTTCTGTGTGGTGATCAAGCAGTCGTTGCTTTGTTCCCGTTTTAACATATTAATCTATTCTGGAGAGACAAAATAGTTCATTATAAACATATTAGGAATATACAAATTGATCATTGATGACATTTAGCCCGGGAGATTTGAGCTTGAACCTCAAAAAAATCGTAACCAGCTGAAAATTTCAGGAAATGCTCCTTATTATATTTCTTTAAGCATACTAAAACCCCACCGGTCCCCAAGCGGTGGAACACTATTTTTTTGATACCATTTTGATTTCACCTCATTTTAGCTTTGTTTCTACTTTTTTACCTAGGGGTAGGTCATTTAAATTGTACATTATCAAACAACCACTCAAGATAATAACATGAAACTTAGTCAAAATGTCTGTTATAATATAAGAAATAAAATTGTACTTTAAAATATTTCTGATGATGTCATCAAAATTTACTGACGTCATCAAAATATCGAAAATAGCGTTTTTATTGATATTCTTAATGTTTTTCCTGCTTTATTACAACACAGTCCGCTCTGTGTATATTAACTCTCTAGGCAACCTAAAAAAGTTTATTGGAACATCAGGATGACACAGCCAGGGTTTTCTTTGATACCTCCAGTTATAAAATGCAGTGTAGAAAGCTATTGGTATTAAAAATGTGTATTTCCATGTCTTGCATTTTAGTTTAGGTAATGCAAACAAATTCCAATTTATTTCGCCATTTTATTAGTATTATTATTTTATTTTTATATTATGACCTTGAAAAGGGGAATCGGCTCTTGGGCTCAATCTTTAGGGAGTAAAACCTCTAGTTTGTTTTATTAGCTGAACCTTGTCGTGTATAGCATTTCTCCGTTATGTTCGAATTATAAGAGTTCGAATTACACAGAATTGACTGTATTTAATATTTTAAGATTCAATTTGTCTTTTCGATATTAGTACACACAGTCTACAAAAGCACTTGTTACCCACCATTTCACTCTTTCAGATTATTTTTACAAAACTAAACTATTATATTCTGGTTTTTATGTTATAAAATTGATTTAATATACTATTATGACAGTGGCGTTTTGTGTTATTTGCAAGGAAGAAAAGGTTCATACCTATGATCACTGTTACAGACAGAGGATTTGATGACCTTCTAAAGTTCAGCAAGGAAATAAAAGATGAAGAAACCACTCGTTATCTGCAAAGGAAGAACAAACAAAGGTTTGTACACATCGAAAAGTCAGCACTCAGAAAATCAAAAGAGAAGAGATAGGGTATCCAAACTTTCTAACAGATCTGAGTGGAAAGGGGACTGTTTTCTATTTGAATCCATATAGCAAGTTAGCCGACATTTGCGTATGGCAGCATCCATTAAAATAAGAAAAACGATTAAGAAAAGATGTCAAGAACAATTGGATGAGAGTGTTGAAGATGAATAGAGAATTGAGGTGATAAGACGAGCGAATATTTGCTCTTAGTTTGTGGCAGTAGAAAGTTGCTATCACATAAACTGCCATGCTCGATTTAGCTCACAAAGAGATTCAAAAAGGTGAAAGCTGGAAGGAAAGCGAGCACGGGAATGATTGGGTACGTAAAGGATGTGTGGTTAGAATCAGAAATTGTATTTCGTTCTGTCAAAAAAGTCTAACTAAGAATGATAGAACACGCAAACAGAAAAAACAGTGTGCAGTGTTTAGTATATCAAGAAACAGCTGGCAGATCAATGTCAGTCAACACCATATTTTGTTTATTTTTTGGGGGTTTTTTCTATTCATAAACACAAATTACAAAACTTAGGAATGGACAGATACAAATACTGTTGATACCCCATGGTAGAAAAACTCACCTGTGAGGTACTGCACACAAAAAAGAAACAAAAATAAAATAAGATATAGTACTAAAAAATAA
>JAUCNQ010042783.1:0-13132 GCA_032352715.1 Bougainvillia muscus | reverse complement strand
GCTGATGTCAGGCGCAAATCCATGGAAACCTGGTCTGAAACAAAAAAGAGGGATCGTGAAAATAATAACACAGAACTCGATGAAGGTGAAACGAAACGTAAAAGAAACAATGGCAGTGAAACTGTGATGTCTCTTGTTCTCTTGGCAACGAACATCTTTCCCAGTAGGCTCCAAACGGACCAAACGGAAGGACCCGTCCATCCAGTTTGGCATGGCCCTCTATCTCTCTTTCCACACTAAGAAACGTGATGTCTCTTGTTCCCTTGGCAACGAACATCTTTCCAAGTAGGCTCGAAACGGGACCAAACGGACGGATCCGTCCACACAGTTTGGTAGGCCCCTCTATCTCTCACCATAGATAGACACATGAAGTCTCTTGTCCCACTAACTATTTCTCTATGCTTAAACACGTGATGTCTATTGCTGCCATGGAAACGAACATCTTTCCCAGTAGTCTCCATACGGACCAAACGGAAGGACCCGTCCATCCAGTTTGGCAGGGCCCTCTATCTCTCTTTCCACACTAAGAAACGCGATGTCTCTTGTTCCCTTGGCAACGAACATCTTTCCAAGTAGGCTCGAAACGGGACCAAACGGAAGGATCCGTCCACACAGTTTGGTAGGCCCCTCTATCTCTCTCCATAGATAGACACATGATGTCTCTTGTCCCCACTAACTATTTCTCTATGCTTAAACACGTGATGTCTATTGCTGCCTTGGAAACGAACATCTTTCCAAGAAGCCTCCATACGGACCAAACGGAAGGACCCGTCCATCCAGTTTGGCAGGGCCCTCTATCTATCTTTCCACACTAAGAAACGTGATGTCTCTTGTTCCCTTGGCAACGAACATCTTTCCAAGTAGGCTCGAAACGGGACCAAACGGACGGATCCGTCCACACAGTTTGGTAGGCACCTCTATCTCTCTCCATAGATAGACACATGATGTCTCTTGTCTCACTAACTATTTCTCTATGCTTAAACACGTGATGTCTATTGTTTTCTTGGAAACGAACATCTTTCCCAGTAGTCTCCAAACGGACCAAAAAGTAGGACCCATCCATCCAGTTTGGCAGTGCCCTCTATCTCTCTCTCTTCACACTAAGACAGGTTTAGTCTCTTGTTCCTTTGGCAACGAACAACTTTCCCAGTAGGCTCCAAACGGACCAAAGGGACGGATTCGCCCATACAGTTTGATATGCCCCTCTATCTCTCTCCATAGATAGACGAGTGATGTCTCTTGTTCCCTTGGCAACGAAAATCATTCCCAGTAGGGTCCAAACGGACCAAACGGACGGATCCTTCCATACAGTTTGGTAGGCCCCTCTATCTCTCTCCGCAGTTAGACACGTGAGGTCTCTTGTTCCCTTGGCTAAAAACATCTTAACCCAGAGCGCTCGAACGGACCAAACGGACGGAGCCGTCCATGCGATTTTGTAGTCCCCACAAATAATTCTCTATACTTAAAAACATGATGTCTCTTGTTGCCTTGGCAACGAACATCTTTCCAAGAAGTCTCTAAACGGACCAAACGGACGGATCCGTCCATACAGTTTGGTGGACCTTTCTATCTCTCCCCACAGATAGATACGTGATGTCTCTTGTTCTATTGGCATCGAACATCTTTCCCAGTATGCTCCAAACGAACCAAACGGACGGATCCGTCCATGCCATTTGGTAGTCCCTACTAATTATTTCTTTATACTTAAACACGTGATGTCTCTTGTTCCCTTGGCAACGAACATCTATCCCAGTTAGCTCCAAACAGACCAAACAGACGGATCCGTCCACACAGTTATGTAGGGTCTTCTATATCTCTCTCTACACTAAGACACGTCATGTGTCCTGTTCCCTTTGCAACGAACATCTTTCCCAGTACGATCCAAACGGACGGATACGTTCATGGGAATTGGTAGTCCCCACTAATTATTTCTCTATACTTAAACACGTGATATCTCTTGTTCCCTTGGCAACGAATATCTTTCCCAGTAGCCTCCAGACGGACCAAATGGATGGATACATCGGTACAGTTTGGTAGGCCCCTCTAGTTATCTCCACAGAAAGACACGTTATGTCTCTTGTTCTCTTGGCAATGAACATGTTTCTCACTAGGCTCCAAAGAGACCAAACGAACGGATCCGTCCGTACATTTTGGTAAGCCACTCTATCTCTCTCTCCACACTAAGACGCATGATATCTCTTGTTCCCTTGGCAACGAATATCTTTCCCAGTAGTCTCCAAACAGACCAAATGGATGGATCCGTCGGTACAGTTTGGTAGGCTCCTCTAGTTCTCTCCACAGATAGACGCATGATGTCTCTTGTTCCCTTGGCAGCGAATAACTTTCCCAGTAGGCTCCTAATGGACAAAACCGACGGATCCGTCCATACAGTTTGGTAGGTTTCTCTATCTCTCTCCACAAATAGACTAGTGATGTCTCTTGTTCCCTTGGCAACGAACATCTTTCCCAGTACGATCCAAATGGGCGGATCTGTCCATGGGATTTGGTAGTCCCCACTAATTATTTCTCTATACTTAAACCCGTGATGTCTCACCTTCCCTTGGCAACGAACATCTTCCCCAGTACGCTCCAAACGGACCAAACGGACGGATCCATCCATTCTGTTTGGTAGGGCCGTCTATATCTCTCTCCATACTAGTACACGTGATGTCTCTTGTTCCCTTGGCAACGAACATCTTTCCCAGTACGATCCAAACGGACGGATCCGTCCATGGGATTTGGTAGTCCCCACTAATTATTTCTCTATACTTGAACACGTGATGTCTCTTGTTCCCTTGGCAACGAATATCATTCCCAGTAGTCTCCAAACGGACCAAATGGATGGATCCGTCGATACAGTTTGGTAGGCCCCTCCAGTTATCTCCACAGATAGACACGTTATGTCTCTTGTGCTCTTGGCAATGAACATCTTTCTCAGTAGGCTCCAAAGAGACCAAACGAACGGATCCGTCAGTACATTTTGGTAGGCCCCTCTATCTCTCTCTCCACCTTAAGACGCGTGATGTCTCTTGTTCCTTTGGCAACGAATATCTTTCCCAGTAGGCTCCAAATGGACCAAACGAACGGATCCGTCGGTACAGTTTGGTAGTCTCCTCTAGTTCTCTCCACAGATAGACACATGATGTCTCTTGTTCCCTTGGCAACGAACAACTTTCCCAGTAGGCTCCTAATGGACCAAACGGACGGATCCGTCCATACAGTTTGGTAGGTCCCTCTATCTCTCTCCTCAAATAGAACAGTGATGTCCCTTGTTCACTTGGCAACGAACATCTTTCCCAGTACGATCCAAATGGACGTATCCGTCCATGCGATTTGGTAGTCCCCACTAATTATTTCTCTATACTTAAACGCACGATGTCTCTTGTTTCTTTGGCAACGAACATCTTGCCCAGTAGGCTCCAAACCGACCAAACAGACGGATCAGTCCATACAGTTTGGTAGGGCCCTCTATCTCTCTCTCCACACTAAGATACGTGATGTCTCTTATTTCCTTGGCGACGAACATCTTTCCCAGTAGGCTCCAAACGAACCAAACGGACCGATCCGCCCATGCGCTTTGGTAGTCCCCACTAGTTATTTCTCTATACCAAAATACGTGATGGCTCTTGTTCCCTTAGCAACGTCCATCTTTCTCAGTAGGGTCCAAACGGACCAAACGAATGGATCCTTCCATACAGTTTGGTAGGCCCCTCCATCTCTCTTCACAGTTAGACACGTGAGGACACTTGTTGCCTTGGCTAAAGACTTCTTTCCTAGTAGGCGCCAAACGAACCGAACTGACGGATCTGTTCATGCCATTTGGTAGTCCCCACTAATTATTTCTCTATTCTTAAACACGCGATGTCTATTGTTCCCTTGGCAACGAACATCTGTCCCAGTAGGCTCAAAAAGATCCAAACGGAAGGATCCGTCCATACAGTTTGGTAGGCCCAGCTATCTCTATCCACAGTTAGATACGTGAGGACACTTGTTTCCTTGGCTAAAGACATGTTCACCAGAGCGCTCGAAACTGACCAAACGGATGGATCCGTCCATGCGATTTGGTAGTCCCCACTAATTATTTCTCTATACTTAAACGCACGATGTCTCTTGTTTCTTTGGCAACGAACATCTTGCCCAGTAGGCTCCAAACCGACCAAACAGACGGATCAGTCCATAGAGTTTGGTAGGGCCTTATATCTCTCTCGCCACACTAAGACACATGATGTCTCTTGTTCCCTTTGCAACGAACATCTTTCCCAGTACGATCCAAATGGACCAAACAGATGGATCAGTCCATGGGATTTGGTAGTCCCCAGTAATTATTTCTCTACACTAAAACAAGTGATGTCTCTTGTTCCGTTGGCATCGAACATCTTTGCCAGTAGCCTCCAAATGGACCAAGCGGATCGATCCGTCCATCTGATTTGGTAGACCCCACTAATTCTACAATTTTTTTCTCTATACTTAGACACGTAATGTCTCTTGTTCCCTTGGCAGCAAACATCTTACTCTGCACTGCATGGATGGATCCGTCCGTTTGGACCGTTTGGAACCTCCTGAGAAAGATGTACGTCCCGTTTTAAATATTAGATATAACACTTTTTTAAGTGTTGTATGAAATAAAGCGTGGAGACTAAGACATCTGTTGCGTAGCTTTGGTAGACTTAGAAAGTGTTTATTTCTGTGTGTTGCACTTGAACGTTGGTTTTAGGTGTTTGTTATATAGAGATGTTGAATGTGCTTGATTTAATTTGAACGTTTTTATACTTAGAGGGATAAATAAATTTTATCATAAGGAAATAGGTATAGGTGTTTGTTATGGAGATAACCAATCATATATAGCACCTATACTGGACATAAATCATAGTTATAGTAGTTAATAGGTTAAATAGGTTAAGTAGGTTAAATAGTAATATAGTAATAGTAGTGTAATAGGTTGAATAGGTTGAATAGGTTGAATAGGTTAAATAGGTTCGATTAACCAACCTTACATCTGGTTGCTTATGTAGCACCTTGTTGCTGAGACTACTGCCAATAAAGCAACATCCACAAAAAAAGGCAGAGCAAGGAAACAGAAAGTCAAAGCAATTTTCTGCCTGTTCTACTCTTTTGTACCTGAATCAGGAACCAGGAGCTATTTTTTACGCGAGAGCACCCTTGTACTATATCACAAAATACAAATATACGTTAAAAACAAAGTCAAAATATAAAAAAGCTCTTCGCAGCTTGGCAGCCTTGTTCGTCACTGGTTACATGTGTGTTATATAGCCGTATTATACCGAAGCGTTGACCATTTGT
Source organism: Bougainvillia muscus (assembly GCA_032352715.1). Classification (NCBI taxonomy): domain Eukaryota; kingdom Metazoa; phylum Cnidaria; class Hydrozoa; order Anthoathecata; family Bougainvilliidae; genus Bougainvillia; species Bougainvillia muscus. The sequence goes on along the minus strand of JAUCNQ010042783.1, from coordinate 7,831 downwards.
TTATCTGTTTAGGCTATTAATCGTATTCTCTTAAAAGTAGCCTAACACACCAAAATTTATAGGAAGACCGCGGAATGTCTTGCAGAAAACATTCCCTACGGGAATCTAATAATATCTTCATACCTTCATCTCTAAAGTATTATTGTAATTGTGATTCTATCAAACATATTTGACCTAATATTACTGACGGAATTCTGCCTTATTTCGGCCGTAAATTGTCCAACATTGTATTTTGCAGAACAGAATTTTTGTTAAAAGTTAATTCAATGTTTCCAAATCTTTGTGTACCAGTGTGGTGAGTGTAAAGTGATCAGTACCTGCAGTACTGAACACTTTGCATTTAAACAAAAAATTTGAAAATAATAAATAAAAACTAGGTCAGTGTGAAAAACAATGGTACGGCCGCTCTCGCCGAAGAACACTGACTGGATCTGACCAATATAGTGTTCAAATGGACACTTCTCAAACAATGTGGGCTTACTGATAAAAAAGATTGGTTAATAAGTTTATACGAAGGACTGCAACATCATCGTTATCCAATCATAGGTTGATGACGACGGATTTATCCAATTACAGAAACTTACTCTATACATCATATTTACACATAATAGAAGTAAAGAAATGCAACTGCTATGGTTGCTCTATTGTTTTGGAACTAATACGTATTTATTTCATTGTAAATTATTGTGCATGCTCAAAGTTGCATTATTGATAGATTGGTCTTTACCGAATAGAAAAATCAGCGATATTAGAAACTGCAGTTTAAGGAACTACAAATTTCCCTGTTGAACGCAGCATTGTTACCGAAGTGCTTGCTTTTATTTGTTGAGATAACTACATTACCAATAAAACCCGCAGCAATTTTATTATCTCTCAAAAAACGATTCTTTCATCTCGTTTATTGTACGCTAATGGTGAATTCGTATCCATTTCGAACCAAGTTTTTTCTGAATTTTACCCTCGTTTTACAAAATTCCTGCGCACGAGCATGCATAAACATGGAACCACAGCATCGGGCCAACTTTTGAAACCAGTATCAGAACCTCGCACCCAGGAACTCCGGAGTGACCGCCCTCAGGCGGTCGATAACATTTAAATAATCAAAACAAAAGAAGTAGGGAAAACACAACTCCCAAAAATCGTATCAAGGTTTTTTTTATCTGTTACAGATATTCTCTAAATGTCAAATAATCAAACGTAAGTTGAATCTAATTATCCCTATTTTTATGCAGTGTATGTGATCTCGTAAGGTGATTTCTCTGAAATATTTATTTTTTGATGACTACTAGTTTTAGTATGGTCTAGGAAGTATTAAAATAGTTAATTCTTAATTGCTTAACAGCTTAATTAATGTAATATGATGAATCTTAACAGAGTATTAAACTGACTTTAAATCCCTATAACATGTTCTTTATCTGCAGTTACAAAATAAGCATCAACGATAACATCAAAAGCTACAAGTACGACTTTTAGTCGTCCAAATCTGCGACTTCCGGTAGCACCATATTGTGAACTCATATTGTGAAAGAAGTCATTCAGTGAGAACCAAAGTAATACAGTATAATCCCGGTAGCTTGAACTCGGATAACTCGAACATTCGTTAACTCGAACTATTTTCTTCGCTCCTTTGAATCTTTGCTATTGCAAGGGAACTTCACTTAACCCTATTTGGACCGGGGGGGGGGGGTACAAAGTACCACAATCGTAAACTTTTGCTTATTACTTTTGTTCTATACAATATTAAGAGATGCCCTTTGGTGACTTTTAACATTTATTTATTGGCAACACAATGAGACAAAGAAATCTCGAAATAGTTGCGCCCTTTAGCGCCCAAACGCCCTCTGAAAATATTATCCCATCAAGTTTCCTTAAATAATTATTTTTTAACTCGTTTTTAATCGACCAATAACGACTCGAGAAGATTATTTTTGAATATATTACACCTCTCTCATGGCAAACAGTAATAATCTACCAGCTCAGTGCTTCTATTTGATCCTTGGGCGTTAATTTGGGAAAGTCATCAAAATTCAGGGGGAAAACCCAAATTTTGACGTCATCGCCGACACAATTACGTCATAATTAAAACGACGACGTCAAATTGTCGGGATTATGATGTTGTATTACTGTGCCAACTTTAATGACGTAAGCATAACATTAACACATATTCTGGTGGTGTGGTACTTTGTACCCCCCCCCGGACTTTTTGAGACCAAAAAATTCTAATACTTTTACTATGTTGCTATACATTGACTATTAAAAGCCGTTTAAGCCTATTAAGAAAAAAAAGGAGAACAAAAGTATCGAATTCTGACACTGCTTAGAAATGTTTTTCTTTTTTTTTGAGCTATAAATAAATTTAATTTTAAATCCTTACCACTTTTGAGCAGGCGGGCGCAGCCTGTAAAAAATACAAATTTTATCTTCCCAATCACACTGCTTAGAATAGGTTGGACTAACTTGATGAGTTTCTTATGCAAAAAAGTAACGTATAGGTAGAAATAACAACTTTGTTTCTTCATCTGAGTGCTTTGACAATTGCCGAATCTGCCAGTCATGGTTAGTATAGGTCTAAACAACGTCTACGTTGGTTTGACTTCATATTGAAAGTGGATACTGTTATATTTCTGGTGCCGAAATACTGATGTTACTTTAAGTCCGTTTTATTAGACTCTTGCAAATACTAAATTTCGGATACAGTTACTGTCCAATAATACCCAACAATGCGACAACGTATTTTCCGTTCAGTATCAGCAAATCTTTTTCTCTGTCAATCATGTATATTCTCCTCATCTTATTAAGTTGCAGTGCTCCCTAGAGATATTAAAAATACTTGTGTTTAACCTTGTTTATTAGCCAGTATTCGATAAGCTGGTGACAATAATCGGTGACGAAATTTACACCCGTTTTCGGTCCTTCACCAGTAGCGGATTCAGACCTAGTAAGAGCAACAAGATGGAGACTTAAACTAACAAGAAGACTGGCGCGTCTGGAACTCTATGCGCTTTCCGAAAGTCTATTATGTCGATACTTTTAATGGTATATATCGATACTTTTAATGGTAACCATGAAAAGCTTTTGTAAACCAACGATATTTATCAATAAAGGTTTGGCATTCGTTTCGCACGGTTAGAACCTGTTATATTACGGTGCCTGCTTTAGGGTCTGGGTCATAAAAAGGGGCTGTTGACAATTATTTTTTTGGATATGTAGACAATATTATGGTCTGTTTAAGTGTAGAACAAGAAATTCTATCATCTGTTAGAATTGTCAAATAAAAGATTTATACAGATCTATGAACAAAACACACTTTTGTCATTAGCGGATCCAGAAAAAAAACCTAAGTCAAAAATCAGATAAATTTAGTGAGTTTTTACGGCCAATTTTCGGCTGGGGGTATGGCAATACAAACTTGGTATAGTGAACAAAACGGAATCAGATACACGTTTTTTTTATTATTAGAACATCGTTTATAAAAACATTCAGCCTCAGAAATGGTATAAAGTTAAGGACATCTTAAGAACATGCCAAGTCTCAGTACACAGCTGACAACAATATTTTCCTTTACCAGATTTCTAGGAGAGGAGAAAGAGAAGGTTTTCTGCATTATTATAATCATTGAAATTAAGCACTATAGGCTTAGCTAGGTATTAGGTACACTATAGGTCCTGTAAATTCATATCAGCAAGTGTTGTCAAAGAACACCACTTGGTGTCATAAGAACACAATAAGAACATTCGAGGCTGAAATTTAGAAAAGAAATAAGCACATCCAGCCGTGAAAAAACGTGTAATGCAGGAACACATTGTATAAGGTTTATTGATGTTTCAAACACTAACCACGTTAAAGTTAAATTTTATCATATCTCTGGTCTGAACCAGGCTTTAAATGTAACACATTAAATTAAATGTAACTCAATAAACAAAAGAACTTCAACAAGACGCAAGGACGCGTGAACTACCTCGCCACACATACACTTTTTATCAACGTTGTCCCCAATGTTTCTTATTTCTTATTCTGATGTTTTGAAATTAATGCAATTTAGTAGCAAATATCCATTGATTATGTTATCATTTTCTACTTACCCCTAATCCAGAAATTGAGGTGTTATCTGCAATGCACAGAGGTGGATTCAGAACATGCTTTCACCTAGTCACAGCAATGAAATGGAGATTCAAAGAATGTCATTAAGTTAATAGCTTTCTGTGTGATGATGGTTCTTTTAAGACCATCATCCTACAGAAGGCTATTAAGAATTAAAACTTTTAGCACTTCCTCGTGTTGCTCTGACTAGGGCTGGATCCGCCACTGATACATTGCAAACCGACTCAATATATACTTCAGTTCCCTCAAAAACATTTGTTTCGTGTTTAAAGTACAGCCGACTCTCAATATATCTCTAAAAATCAATATCTCGAACTTGACTATATATAGTTATTTTATATAGTTATTTTATATAGTTATAAGAGTTCGAGATGTTGATAAGGTCGACTGTATGGACAAATGCAGGTTTTCATGATGTAGAAGAAACCTGAGAAAACTGAAATGTAAATAGAAGGATAAGAAGCTGGTTAACGTTCGAAAGCTGACTAGAGTTAACATGCAAACCAGAGATATTTCAACCTCGTTCATAGCGCCTCTCCGATTTTTTTTTTTTCTTGACTGGCTCGAGAGAAGCCCTGACATCTTATAATATTTTATACGAAATTTACGTCACACGTTTAAGATTTTATAAGTCACGTGTTTATCACCATGTATGGTACACTATCTTATGTTTAAAATAAGACCTGTCATTCGATAATAATGACGGCATATTTTATTAACGTCATTATCATTTCACCTATTCTACTATTTTGTTTTCCAAATAAAATAAAATGATGTTCCCCGAAATGACGTAATTTTTATCCTATTATATGTCTTATCATATTGCACTATTAAGAACTTAAACACTATTAATTATTAAGATATCTGAAAGGATACTCGTTAAGCCGGTACTTTCATCATTATAGTAGTAAAACTATTATAATTAACCGTTATAATTACACGCAAATATTTTTACAAAATTATGTATTACGCATTCCTTTAATATTAGTTTATAACAAATTATAATATGTATAATAGTTCTATTGAGCCAACCTGAGGAAACTCTCTGATTTGTTGTGTTTAAAACGAGTTCCTCGCTGACACCTTTGATGATAATGAGACCTCTTTTCCAGGGGAGACTCCAAAAACGTAACGTACAGACAGACAGACAGACAGACAGACAGACAGACAGACAGACAGACAGACAGACAGACAGACAGACAGACAGACAGACAGGAAATTTGAGTTATTTATGTGTTTGTAAAAAACAAACATGTATGTTACATTTTTTTAGATTTCGTAAATTAAGACAGGGTCGACAAATCATAAAAACACCAAGAACACCTCTTTGTTTATAAGTTAATACTCATATTTGCAGCCCACTGCACTTGTCACATAGCAAACAAAATCACGCATCGCATAGCAGACTTTAGCAGCCTCCGCTAAATTAATCCGAATTTATTTTCAAACCAACAATTCCCAGATCCAGTTCATAGGCAAGGCTCAACCAAGCTAATCCGAAAGTCCATCCCATCAGGATACTATTGTGTTTATTGTGACATCAACGAAACCTCGCTTCTAAACTTCATCTCAGTGCTATTGGGTTGGGAGGCAATTTACCGGGGGGTAAATCACCGGGAAAAACCTTCCGGTGGTCAATTATACCGGGGGATAATTCACTGGGGGTAATTTGTTGGGGGGCAATTATCCGGGAGAAAATCTTCCAAGGGAGGCATTCTCTAGTACCCCCTATAAGTATTTGGTAGGAAAATTATCAGCACAGTTACACAAAAATCCGAAAACAGTCCCTTCGCGAAAATAACCGGAATTGAACCCTTTCACACCCCTTTTTTATAAGCAACTCATTTTTGATTTGAGCTTGGAGTCGTCAATGGTTGCAACATATGTAAACATTCGATTGGTTTTTGTTTGATTGATTGTTTTTGAGTTCATTATGAAGATGTAGGATGGATGTTTGAACCGATTCAAACATACATCCTACATGTTTTGCTAAAGAAATGTAGGTCCGACATTATCCAACATAGCCTGCATCTGTGTTTAAAGAATAAAAAAAAGATAAATGTACCACAGGAAGATATCTTACACCTGTCAGCCTGTGGTCTTGTTATCCAGGATTCAGCCTTAGTTGTTTACCTTTATGTGAATTTCAGACTGGCTTGTTGCTAAGGAGTTGCTTGGTTGTTGAACCAAATCTCAGCCCCAACTCTTAGCAACTTGATTGCTTATATAAATAGCGTGCATTCTTATATACCTTATATAGACCCTAAAGGCAGGTCATATTAGCAGGCTTACTAAATATTGACCAATTACAATTTTGTACATTAGCAATAACGGTCTCTAATACATAGATCGTTACACAAGTTTGAGAAACATATAAAATATGTTTATGGAGAAGCAGATAAAAATTCAAGAGAGTGAGGAACCCAACTGTTTGACTTCATAAGACAAGGAATTCTTGGAAACTACGCTTATAGCTATGGTTTTTCGAGGAGTTATTCAGCATTAAGATTTTTCTGAAATCAGTCCAATTGTTATGCTACTACATCAGGTATTAGGTTCCTTAGGTTTTGAGGTTCCGTGGCCCATAAAGACAAAGGGTGAAATTCTAATCTTTTATTCACATATCGCAAAACAATCTATCAACATCTTTTTATTCATATCTAGAACAAAGATACCCAGTTTTCGTATCTTTCCGTATATTTACAGGGCTCTAGAAGAAACACAGGGTCCCCTAGGCAACTAGCCTGTTAGGCAACGCTATATGGCAAATACGGTAAATCGGAGGAAACGGGTTTTACGGCCATCTCGCATGGCACAGGAGTTTGAAGCTTTCTTCGAAGTTCTAGCTGTCATTGTGTGAGTTTGTATCATCCCAGTTTAGAAAACAGTTAAAATTGGTGGTTCTGTTGTTTGTTAGCTACAATCCTGGCCAACAGTTTATTGCAAACTACAGTTTTCCTGCCTTAGGAAAGAACTGTATTGACACTTTTGACCTTTTGTTGAATAGAAATACTCCAACGTATGAACTGAAACTTTGCCAGATTAATTCTAAAGAAAAACTGATCTTTCCTTCTACCAGATCTGGCACCTAATAGTTAAACTGGCTTAAAATCGAGTTTTTAACGGCAGAGACCACGAGTAAGCAATTAGCTCAAAAATAAAGATCAATGTCATCAGTTTTTAATAACTCAACAAATGGTAGTTACCAAAAGATAATAACGATTTGTGAGTTAATAAAAATTCTCTATCTTGGTACCATGAGTAGGTCTAAATTGATCTCAGAGTTTTCATTAATTGGGTATACACAAAGACACTTCTTTTGAATAAAAGTTGATACGAATTCATTCATCGACAAACTTCAATGTGTTTTCCGATGGAAATGTTGAATTGGATAATATGACTTTTTACGCCGAGTTTCTCTACACAGGATGAAATCAGATTTATCTTCCTTCGTTAACCCTATTAAGCCTGGGGAGGGGGAGGCGATTGTGCCCGCGGCATGTTTGAACCCCTGTAACTTCTGTTATAGAGATGCTTTCGATGTGTTACTTTGCTACATTCAACATATGCCTATATTACGTTATCTGAGAAAATTTCATTCTTATATCATTCGTGGTTAAGAAATTACTGGCTATTGTTTGAAACCACCTCACTTTTACTGCACTACTCCCTCTGAAATTTCTTAACCTTGTAATTGGTGTATTTCGTTTAATATTTAAGATGTAGGCTT
>JAUCNQ010042672.1:0-13132 GCA_032352715.1 Bougainvillia muscus | reverse complement strand
TTTCTCTTAAGTTTGACTGCAACATTATTGATTTGGGATTTCCACCCTAGATTGGAATCTAGGAGTACACCAAGGTAATTGATTGTGTTACTGGGAAAAAGACGTTTAATGCCAATTTTCAGCTTCACAGGTATAAGATAGAGGTCTAGATGGATGGCGGAATATTATGTATTCTGTTTGATCCGTATTCAAGGAAATTTTATTTGCATTAAGCCAGTGCCAGAGCGATTTTAAGTCTATATTGACTTTTTTGACAAGTAATTTCAGGTCCTTATTAAAATATAATAGATTTGTATCATCAGCAAAATGGTGTACAATTGAAAATTGAATTGCATAGTGAAGGTCATTAATGTAAATTAGAAAGAGTGAAGGTCCTACAAGAATATCGTTGGCACTACAAAACCTTTGAGAAGCAAAATATGAATTCCAATAATGACCAAATCATTGTTATTGTTTTTCATTGTTGAAATTTATATTTCAGGAAATTTACCCAAATTTCAACACCCTCAGATCGTCGGAAATTGATATTTCAGGTCAAAGTTTTCTTTGCAAGAATTATGTTATTAGGCCGCCGATATTTAATCTTTAGTTTAGCGTCATTTTTATAATCAAATCCTGATGCGAGATGCAATGATTATTAATTATTAATTAATTTTGAAAGCTTGCTTTTGTATCAGAATTCGAAACGACTTATTTAACATAGGATATTAGCCAATATGGACTAAGAATTCAAACTTGTAGTTCTCTATCAAAAACCTGTGACTATAGGTCAGATCCCCCACTGAAAATTAATTTGTACAATCCATCGCTATATAATAAGCTATTAAGAATTACAGCTTGTAGTTCTCCATCGTAAACCTGTGACTATTACTAAGGCTGTACGACCCAGAAAAATCAGAGAAATCACTTTGTTAACTTTGTGAAGAAATGTTAGGTTGGAGAACCCAAGTTAATTTTAGTTCATAACATAATGTAGTACATTGCAGCAAACTTTCAGGGTTCATTACCATTTGTTAAAAAATGGAATTCAGTTTGCAGTTGCAATTCTAACAAACTGGAGCTATAGTGTAAAGGGATCGTCCATAAAATTCGTATTGCGAATCGTTCCATTTTCAACGAAAAAGAAGTGTCTTTGTGCATACTCTAAATTAATGCATATTTCCATACGAATCTTATGGAAGATCCATGAAGGAGCTAAAATGCTTCTGAAATATAATGTCAAACCACGCTTGACTCGAACGAAAACCTAACGTACACGGACATCAAAATTTGATCGGTTAGGACAAATAAAGCAAAAATTACTGTGATAAAATGCGTTACTAAAAGTTTTTGGTCTGTTCACAAAATAATTAACGCAGATTCGGTGGTTATTGTGAAAATAAAACAGATGCTCGCGGACAACGATAAACTAAAGATTAAATATCGACGGCTTTAGATATGTCTTAAATACGACTATTAAGTCCATGTTTATTTACGAATTTTATTTGCAGTGTGACGGAATAATCTGAACTTGTTCGAATAATAAGAATGTCCTTGGAAGAATACAACCTGCTACGACAAGAAAGAAAAAAAAATCTACCCTTTCAAAAATAATTTCGAAGGCAAAAAAATGACCAAACAATACTTAGAAATTCAAAATTATCGATCGGTCAAGTGCTTATTCTGGTCGGTCATGTCCGATGACCGAGTGTTATTTCCACCCCTTTTGAACAATCAATTATGATTTTAATTCATTCTGATTGGTCAATAAAGTGGTAAGATTTTTTAAATATATAATGTTTTCGTTTTTATAAAATACGTTGTTTATGTAACAAAATTATCATTCTGATGATAGTCGCAGGGAACAACTGAAACGTCAATAAAAAATGGAATTGTCAACGTGATTCGTCATTATTCACCCTAATTATAGACCTATCTCATTACTGTCTAACTTGGATAAAATCTTCGAAAAATTGATTTATCAGAGAGTCTACCAATTTCTACAGGGCACCAATGTTTTATTCCCAAATCAATTATCCAAATTAGAGGGAAGCCTCTTGATCTTTTCAGTTCCTACTTAAGTAACCGATCTCAATTCGTAACTATTAATGGATTCTCGTCAAATAGGGCTGCTGTCAGACATGGCTCTGACCTTGGCCCATTGTTATTTTTGTTATATATTAAAGATTACCTCGGATACAAAAATAAGTTTATCTCATTTGAAGCATCTAAATGAATGATGAAAGAATCTTGAAATTTTCAAAAAAGCTAGTCTTGTTCCTCGAGACATAATCTTTAAAAGTGTAAATTTTGTGACGTCACGAAGTGTATGAGGAGGCCTACAGCACTAAGGAGAACCATTAAAATGTACAGAAAATGGTACGGTTCTTTAATAGAATAAGTTTTATATAATTTTTCTGAAAGATAATCATTCTACCTTCCCTAAAACACATTTGTTCTATATTAAAAGAAAGAATTGTTGCTAGTTATATCCATTTACTTAACTTTCCTTTGTATCAGCAGGCATTTTTTATTTTTTTATTTTATTTATTTAAACGAATATTTATACAGGGTAAAATCACATCAGAAATATATACAATAAAACTTCCTGTTATCAACGTGGACCCTGTTTTGTTCAGTACTTTGTGTCTGAACTCCTGTATCACATAAATACGAGATATGTCCGCAAAGACAAGGACCGAGGGGTTAAATATTAGTAAAATTGAGGTAAAAGACACATTTTGTGACGTCACAGTTTTAACAGTTTCAATATCTTCAAACAGCAATATTTCGAGAACGAGATAAATTTTTTCAGTCAATGATTATTTTAATGATAAAAAAATGAGGAGGAACACGTGTTTACACTAACTACCATTCAAGAATGTCATTTAATTTTAAAGAGTTCTCTTAGAAATAGACATGGAAGGAGAATGTGTGACACTGCAATGGCTGTTTACATGGAGATAGTGTAGTAGAGTAGTAGGGGCTCAAACTGTGTTAACTCAACAATTAGTATGCGATTACTATTGCACGAGCTCCCAATAGAAGAAACTATGTAATAAGAGGAAATTTCTACGATTCACCCCATCTCTTAAACTGTATCCCAGCACTTTTTGTCCTTACACATAGAAGTACAAAAAGCATTGACACAAAAGAGACAAAATGAACTCGATACAGGGTTTCCCTACTCTTTGAGAAATTGTTAGGACTTCTAGGATATTAATTCCCAAAACAAGAAACACACTTTTTCCTTTTATTTATATTCTCTACGTATTTGTGTTTGTAGTTAGGGTTCGTCTCAAAAATTCGCTAATATTCGCTTCACAATTCGCTTCATTTTCACCTTAGATGAAGTGTTATTGTGCATACAAAGTATGCACAATAACACTTCATCTGAGATGAAAATTAATAGGAATAAAGCGAATTGTGAAGTGAATTTAAGTGAATTTTTGAGGCGAACTCTTAAAACCAGCTCTCTGAAAACATTTTAGTCTAGCGTCAAATTAAACAATTAATAATAAATGCTCATACATTTTCTTTTGATTTTAGGAAATTGGTCATTATGTTGAACTGGTCAAGAAGAGGACTAGCTTACACAAAGGTTAGAGAAACAAAAATTTGTCTCAGATTTTTAACAATTTTAAGATAACTGTTTTTCCTATATATAATTCCCTTTCTAGAATAAATATTGTTCTTACAATGATTGCTCTTGCAATAATTTGTTTATGGAGGTTAGGGACTTCCCCACAAATTAGTTATTAATTATGCTTGTTAGGGAACGTCCACAAATTAGTTATTAATTATACTTGTTAGGGAACGTCCAAAAAAATCATATCATAAATCGTATCATTTTCATCACAGAAGAAGTGTCTTTGTACGTACTAGTATGTACAAAGACACTCCTTCTGAATTGATAATTCATTGATTTTAACTACACACTTGTAACACGAGGTCTATTAAGTCAATTAGATGTGATTTTTTATTTCCCGTTTTAGATTAAACTTTTCCCTTCAATGCACGAGTTCATAAATGGTTACGTTACATGGGCTTAAATAAACCTACAGCAAATGAATTTTTTAAGTCTGTATGAATATTTTCTAACACTGTGCATTCAAGGGTTAAAAATAGTTATCTTTTTATTGGTAAGCAAAATAATGTTATATTTTTTTTTTTTTAATAGAAAGTAAACTAGTAGTATTTTTACGTTAGCAGAAGTTTATTTGTACATCACTAATCAATATTCATTTAGAAGGAGTGTCGTCTTAGTGCATACTTTATATGCACAAAAATACTTTTTTCTGTAATGAAAATGAAACGATTTTGCAACTGTGGGCTTAGTATCATACCTGATGGTCTAGTTATTCCATTTTATAGTCAAATTTATTGTATCTTATTCCAAGCGAAAGGCTAGTGGCTTTTCTCTAATTCAAGATTACATGTGTAGCATATGTTCTTCCCCACTATTTTAAATGTGGAAGTACCCAGTAAAGGAACTTTTACAAAAATCTCAGTACTTTATCTTCTCCAGAGATTTTGTAGTAAATAGGGGACCGTCCGCAAAACGTATTTAGTATATAATGCACAAAGACACTTCTTATGTGATTAAAATAGTGTGATTTGTGGATACGAATTTTGTGGATGGTCCTTAAATTCGCTTCATTTTCACCTCAGAAGAAGTGTTATTGTGCATACAAAGTATGCACAATAACACTTCATCTGAGATAAAAAATGGCCTGTCCATTTTTATCTCAGATAAAGTGTTATTGTTATTGTTAATAAAGCGAATTTATATTTTAAGCAAATTTTTGAGATGGTTCCTTTATAGGGAATTGCAATCTCAGGAGTGCAGCTATTAGAAAAAAATACATGATTACTGTATGTAATAAAATGTAATTAAAATTGTTCATGTTTAATTACTAAAATGTAATTGAATTTAAAGTTTGAATTTGTGCTATGAACACTCTTTATAAGTAACATTAACACTCTTTTTGGTTTCTTTTTGTGATGTGTTAACAGATAAACATTTTATGTTATTGTATAATAATAAATGTTATCATTTTTACTTGAGGTTTATCTTGTTGCCTGCTTTGAATTTTTGAGCCTTTTTTAAAAGATAGTAGTTTCTTGAGATTTTATACTAAATTAATATATTGTCTCACTATTTTTATCGCAGTAGAAGTATGCAACAAAGACACATTTTTGCAGAATGAAAATTTACACAACTTCCCATACAAATCTGTTGTGTGTCTGGTCCCTGTTGTAAGGCCTCCGTTCATATCATTTATATATAAACGATATATGTTGTACTCACAGATTTAGCCAATTCGAATAAAAGAAGACTCGAAATCTTAGGGAACCTTCCACAAATTTCGTATCAAATTTCATACAGAGGAGAGTATGCACAAAGACACTTACTCTTAATGTTGTTGTATTATGTATCATAGTTCTGTCAAATATATACTTATTTGTGCAAGGAGTGACGTGCCTTTGTACTGTTTTATACGTCAATCCTTTTAGGGACCGTCTCAAAAATTCGCTTCTAAAATTCGCTTCTGTCAATTTTCATCACAGAGGAAGTGTTATTGTACATACTTTATATGCCCAATAAAACTTCATCTGAGGTGAAAATGAAGCGAGTTGTGAATTAAAGCAAATATTGAGACGAACCCTTAACAATTTGGCTGAAATGGCAGACTTAAAAGTATTTTGGTTTTAATTTATTTATTTCAGTTCTCAATCTTGTTTCTTTGACTGAGCTTAACCCTACAGCTATAGGCTATATCACACTATGTACATATGTTCTCTTTCCATAGGTCACCAAACACATAATGCAGTATGGAAAACCTTTTTCAACAATTCCGGTAGCAATGCAATCAAAAAACGAGAAAGTAATGTTTTCTATGGAAAATAAACTACCACGTTTACCAGTTCCTCCACTGAGAGATACATTAGAAAAATACATCACCGCATTAGAACCATTAGTATTTGACAGTGAGTATGAAAATACAAAGAATATTGTTAATGAATTTCAAAAAAAAGGTGGAATTGGTGAGGAGTTACAAACTAAACTGATACAAAAAGCTTCAGCGTCTGATAATTGGTTATCTGAATGGTGGGATACTTGTGCCTATTTTGGATTTCGTGCACCTGTTTGCATCAATTCAAGTCCTGGTATTTTATTTCCATGTCAAAACTTTTATAGTGAAGTGGACCAATATAGGTATGATAGATTTCTTAGGACACATTTACATGAAGATTTTCTATAGGCGAAATGAACTGTCATGGCTTCTGTGATTGGTTAAATTTTTCCATCGGATAAATTTAACCAATCATAGAAGCCATGACAGTTCATTTCGCTCGCAACGATTTTCCATGTAAACGTCTACTTACTTCTTCATAGTAGAAGATGCCATGAATTTAGATGATTGTGAGCGCACTGGAGATAATTTGTACCATTTTCCAGTAGCGGATCCAGCCCTAGTCAGAGCATTACAATGGGGCACAATAATTCTTAATTCTTAATAACTTTATTTATGACAATGGGTCTTTAGAGACCCATTGTCATACATAAAGTAATTAAAATTAATGAGTTTGGGTATCCTTTGTAGTGCTGTGACTAAATAAAAGCATGTTCTGGGTCCGTCTCTGTTTTCATCTGAGAAAAAGAGTATACAATACAGTATGCAATAAGATATATTTTTTCTGAACTTTTGTTGATAGTACCCAATGTTTCGATGTCAATGAAGAATAAGAATAGAACATGTCAGACCCTATTTTAGGCCGGTGCGTCAATCGGACGCTTTTCCTTAAATTATCACAGTTTTATGTAAAAGAGTCTTAAAAATACCTAGTTTTCAAAGAATAGGCCCTGCATGTTATAACTATATAGATTTAAAATTATTTCAGATATGACTTCGCCTCTTTTTATTTTTGTTTTACATATGTGCAGCTGTGCTGTAATTTATTTATTGTGTCCAGTATATTAATTACAAATTATAGCTTACGTTTTTTGGCTTTTTAAAACGCCAAAAGTACCCAAGATGTTTTAACAAAAAAACTAAAAAAACTGTGCTGTTGCTATGCATTTAAGATGTTTTTATTCTCCTGCAAGTCAGTTCTCTTCCCGTTAATGTTTTTCAACCTCTAAGCTTGGTCCCTATTTATATGGCAATAAAATTAATTTAAAAAAAATAAATTAAAAATTAAAAAAAAAGAAAACAGTTTGTTGCTTTATCATATTTTGCCATATTATTTTATCCCAATAAATTGAATGGGAAATAAAGCGACAAATTTTTGTCGCCTAAGGTGATGAAGTTTATCACCATAGTGAGGGATAAGGCTTAACGGACCGACCACAAAAATCGTATGGAAATTCGTATTAATTTTCGTACAAAGACACTTCTTCTGTGATGAAAATGGTACGATTAGTGATTCGAATTTTGTAGGAAGTACCTTGCATTGATTATAATTATATTTTCTAGATATTCTGCTCAATTGATTCACACAGTCATAAATTTCAAAGAAAGAATTGATAGGTATGATAACTGCTTTGATCTATCATCAGTTAACTTAGGACTCGTTTACATGGAAAATCGTTGCGGGCGATATGAACTGTCATGGCTTCTGTGATTGGTCAAATTTTTCCAACAGAAAAATTTAACCAATCACAGAAGCCATGACAGTTCATTTCGCCTATAGAAAGTCTTCATGTAAATGTGTCCTTAGAACGTAGAACCATCTTTGTGCACACTTTATAAAGGATATGCACAAAGAGATTTCCTGTGGTGAAAATGATACGCTATAATGGTTATTCAATCTGATTTGCTGCATTCTTAAGGCTGGTCCCCACTATGGCAATAAACATCATTGCCTTAGAAGGCGATAAGTGTTTGAAAGTTTGTCACTTTACTTCATCTCTTAAGTTCATCTCCCTATATTCCCATAATCTATTACAAAGTTTTCTCATAAGGAACCGTTCACAGAATTCGTATGGAAATTTGTATCAATTTTCATACAAAAGGAGTGCTTTTGTGCATGCTTAGTATGCACCAAGGCACTTCTTCTGTGATGAAAATCATTCGTATGACGATACGAATTTTGTTGACGGTCTCTTTAGCTATGTCTCTTAAGCCATGTCTTACAACCTAAAAGGAAATTATGTTTTTCGCAACATGTGCTTTTATATCGAAAAGCACATGTAATCAATTTTAATTTTAAAAGGACAATAGTTTTTATTTCAAGGTGTCTGCCAGATCAGGAAAATCAAGAAAATACCAGGGAAAAACATTTTGAGGAAAAAAATCAGGGAAATTTGTAAAAATCTGGGAAATTTAATGCAGTCAACTCCTCTTTATAAACCAGACTTTCTAGAGACAGCACATGTAGAAAAGAAAGGTGTGGTTGTGTGGACACAGCTGTCCATGATCTTACATTAATAGTTTGCTGTAATTACCTTAAAACGTATTTGTGCGGATTTTTTTACAGAAAAAGCATTATGGAAAATGATTCATTTTGTGTCCATCTGAGCTTAAAAATCAGGGAAATCTGAAAAGATTTCAGAGGAAATGGTTCTAAATTTTTGGAAGATTATATCATATCATGTATATTATCACTTGTCAGTATGAAAATCACAAATTTATTGCGATAAAAGTATGGCGACGATATCAAAACTTTTTGATATTCATCCCCTTCACTATCACCTTGAATTTAAGGCAACGAACTTAACAGTTAAGCAGCTTTAGAAATAAATTAATATGATGTTTCAATACCAAATGTGTAGACATCCCCACTCTGTGATGAAAATTCGTACATAAAATTCGTTTTAAAATTCGTATCGATTTTCTTTCATAAGAAGTGTCTTTCTTTGTACATAGTTTGTACAGTGCAAAATGGCAGTTCTTCTGTGCTGAAATTGGGACGATTTTCGATATAAATTTTGTGACCGTTCCTTACGTACAGCATGAGAAAGTCTTTTTGTTTCTGTTTCAATCCCAGCTAACACGGGACTAAAATTGACGTCCTCAAGACGTCCCTACGACGTCGCGACGTCGTAGGGACGTCATTTTTGAAATTGTGTTAGCTGGGATGCATGCAAAGCTATGGTTTCTTAGCTTGATTCGTTTAGCATTTTAGCACATATTTTGATAGGCTTGCTTTTAAAGTGTAATATTTCTTTCTTTAGTGAATCATATCCTGTAGATTACGCTGGTAAAGATCCTCTTACTATGAAACAATATCAAAAACTTCTTTCACATTCTCGTATACCATGTCCCAAACGCGATGGAGAAGTATCAACACCTCCACATGAATCAAGACATATTATCGTAGCTCATAATAATCATGTATGTAACAAACATTTAGGAACCGTCCACAAAATTCGTATGTAAATTCGTAAACAAATTTCATACAGAAGGAGTGTTTTTGTGCAAACTTAGTATGCACAAAACACTTCTTCTGTGATGAAATAGTGCGATTTGCGATACCAATTTTGCTGACGGTCCCTTAGTCATGCCAGTAAAAACCTGTGGAATATGACTTACTGTATTGATGTTGACCTTTGTCTTAGGACACGTTAACATGGAAAATCGTTGCGGGCGAAATGAACTGTCATGGCTTCTGTGATGGGTTAATTTTTCCGACGGAAAGTTTTCATGTAAACGTGAATTGTGTTTTACGAATCGTTTTATTTTTATCTCAGAAGTAATGTCTTTGTACATTCTACGCACAAACACACTCCTCCTATAATATAATATATATAATAACATCTTAAGAACAACTGAAGCTGGTCCAGCTTCAGTTTGTTCTTAAGATGTTCTGAAATCTCAGAAGTAATGTCTTTGTACATTCTACGCACTAACACACTCTTATTATATAATATATATAAGAACATCTTAAGAACAAACTGAAGCTGGTCCAGCTTCAGTTTGTTCTTAAGATGTTCTTAAATCTCAGAAGTAATGTCTTTGTACATTCTACGCACAAACACACTCCTCCTAAAATTTTGATAGGGATTTCATGGACGATTCCTTATATTATTATTATAACCTGTAGCCCATGGACGTTTTTCACCCTGAATTTTTCATTCGACTCTATTCTCCTTGGCCTCGTTGTTTGAACCAAGATGAATTTGATAAGCTAAATCAATTATTAAATCATAGTTCAACTAATCATAGTTGATTTCTTCTTCTTCGTATTAAATCGATTCTGATTGGTTAAAGTAAATACCATAATATGCCAATCCAATTTTACCCACTCTCAAAAAACTAGACCCTGGTGTTTTATTTAATACTTATACAAGTTGAAGGGGGTTAAACTTCAATTAATAGATCAAAATTATTTTTTGTCTTGTTTGAATAATCACGTGCTTTTTGGAAATATCAAGAATTTATTAACTGATGCATTTATAACGTAATAGATTTTATGACTTTAGTTACAACATGAATGATAAAATTCGCTTCACAAATCGTTTCATTTTCATCTCAGATGAAAGTATGCACAAAGAAACTTCTTATGAATGAAAATTGATTTGATAGAAATAAATCGAATTTGAACGGTTCCTTAGGGTTCGTTTCAAAAATTCGCTTCATTTAACCTCTGATACAAAGTATGCACAATAACACTTCATCTGAGATGAAAATTGATAGAAATGAAGCGAATTTACAAGCGAAATTTTGAGACAGTTCCTTATTGCCAGAATTAAGCTTTCATCTTTTTGTTTTAGTTTTTCAAATTAGATATTTATAAAGAGGGTACAAATACAGTACTGAGTGAAGAAGAGATTGTTTATCAACTTGATCGTATTGTGAATATGTCCAGATCAGAAGATGACTATCCTGTTGGAGTACTTACTTCATTAGATCGTAATGCTTGGGCACAAGGTTATAAGAGATTAACAAGAGGTATACAAGTCAGTCACTAATCTAGGTCTTTTAAGGGTCGGACGCTTCTCCTTGAATTATGATAGTGATAGTGCCTCCTTTAAGTATGAAGGTTTTTAGGACTCCTTTAGGGTTTGTTTCAAACATTCACTTCATGAATTCGCTTCCTTCCTATTAATTTTAATCTCAGATAAAGTGTCATTGTTCATACAAACATTCATTTTCACCTCAGATGAAGTGTTGTTGTACATACTTTGTATGCACAATAACACTTCATCTGAGATGAAAATTATTGTTTTGTATGAACAATGGCACTTTATCTGAGATCAAAATGAAGCGATTTGTGAAGCGGATTTAAGCGAATTTTTTTGAGACGCTACTATTTTAATCACAAAATGTATATATGCATAAAAAAGACAATTCTCTATGAAAATTGATGTGAATTTCCATAGGAATTTTGTGTGGAGGATCTAAGTTGTAATAATAAAAATCTTCTGCAAAAAATGTTTGTGAAATGAATAGATTGATGAATTTTGTAATGTGAACTCGTACTTTTTGCACAAATGCTATAGGGAGGAAACGGTACAATTTTTCTATAAAATTTATATTACGGGGTTCCTACAGGCCAGGGAAAACCTGGAAAAGTGATCATTCGTCGTGGAAACGTCATAGAAATATTCTCACCACATTTGTTCCGCAGCTTTTTGTTGCGAGAAAACTGGGTGGTCTAAGTTTCTCCCAAGATTATTGGTCGTGTCAACCTTTGCTAGGGTAAAGTCAGGGTAAAATGATCAAATGTCAGGGAATTTAGTTTGGAAAATTTTGTAGGAACCATGTGTTACTGATAGACTTTGAATTAAATGATTGCGTTAATGTTATTATTTATTTCCTTAGATTCTCTAAACAGAGCTAATGTTGATGAAATAATCAAGTCAATGTTTTTATTGTGTCTTGATCAACCAGTCAATATTCCTTCAAGTAGTTCTAAACCCTATGAAGATGTTAGAAATTCAATTGGATGTGCTCAAATGCTTCATGGGGGTGGTACTGGTGAAAATAGCATGAACAGATGGTTTGATAAAATTTGTCAGGTAAAAAATGTACCTAATGTTTTGAGATATACTACAGGACCTGGTTGCTCAAAAGTAGATTAAACTCTGATTAGCTTAATCCAGTATTAAATCTCACTTTATCCAATCAGAATTGATTTCTAATCAATTCTGATTGGTTAAAGTAAGATTTAGTAATATGAGATTAAGCAAATTCATATTTAATCCAGTTTCGAACAACTGGGCCCAGATGACTTCATAATTAATTCGAAAAATTGAGTTTTCACGATCGCGAAATTAAATTTCCGAGTAAGATCGCTTTTTTCACGAAAAAAAGTATTTTGAAGTTTTGAAGGGAGGGAAATTCCCATTTTTGACTCGAAAACTTGTATTTACACAAGGGGAAATTATAAATACGAACGATTTGCAAAATTCGCGAAATTAAATTCTGGCGAAAAATTTCGTCTCTTAAGGTAGTCTATATAATAAACAAACAGATGTACCTAGCAACGATTGGTTTGTATCAAAAGAATGATACCATTTTCTCCTAGCAGCTTAATAAACACACTTAAGTATGAAATTAAAACTAATAGCTCAGTAAGGACTAATTTTGGTTTGCTTCACAAATCGCTCCATTTTCACCTTAGATGAAGTATGCACAATAACACTTCATCTGAGATGAAAATTGACAGGAATGAAACTCATTTTCTCTTAACCCTTTAATTTCTAGTGTATATTAAATGGTCAACCAAACTTAAACAATCACAAAGCAATACTGAAGCCTTTTGCTTTAGGATATTAAAGGGTGTTTGACCATTTTGTTACCATGAGATATTAAAGTTTAACAGCTATCTCTTTAGTTCGTTATTAATCGTAATGGTATGGTCGGTTTATGTTATGAGCATTCTGGTGCTGAGGGACCTCCAGTGATGGCTTTATGCAATGAAATTATGCTCAAGTAAGTTGTTGAGTTGCATTTTGAAGTTATACTCAAAATGTATATCAGATAATCTCAAAAGAAGATATTTTGTTCCTGCATGTTTATTTTCATGTGCATTCCCACGTCAGTTCAACTTTTTACGCGTACGTCCGCTACGCGAACAATTTTCGTGAAGTGGAAATTCGCCTTTAGTATACATAGTGACGCTTCTTTTAAGAACTCGTTTACATGAAGACTTTCTATAGGCGAAATGAACTGTCATGGCTTCTGTGATTGGTTAAATTTTT
>JAUCNQ010042561.1:0-13136 GCA_032352715.1 Bougainvillia muscus | reverse complement strand
GAGAAAATCATCAAAATTCCGGGGGAAAACTTAATTATGACGTCATCGCCGAACCGATGACGTCATAGTTAAAACGATGACGTCAGAATGACGGACTTGTGATGTTGTACCACTGTGGTAAGTTTTATGACGTAAGTATAAGGTTAACACCTTATTTGGGGTGTGGTACTTTGTACCCCCCCCGGGTATTTTGTGACCAAAAAAGCCCGGTATTAATAGGGTTAACAGAATAAAGTTAACAACAGTTCCCAGCTAGGCCCATCTGAGGGACCTACAATCCTCTTACTTCCACGTGACTAACATCCAATAATAAGGTTTAACATTCATCAAATGATTTCCGATGCGTTTTATGCTGTGCTCGAGATTCTTCGTATCCATGGAAGTACCACTCAAATAATTTGTCATTTAGAAAAGCTATTCTCAAAAACTTTCTAATCCTCAATTCCATCCCTCATATGTTGAGGTAAAGGTAAGGGTAGGGTTCGGATTTTATACCCTTTGTTATTTATACGACAAAAATGTAAAAGAAAAATTGATATTATGAAGAACCGGCAAAATATTGTAGCCTAGTGGTACTTTCATCGATACGCTGAATTCACGACCTTATGCTGTAGCTTTCGCTTTCACTTTGTCGAACAAGAGCATAGCAGTTGCTGTCTCAAGACCTCGCTTCCAGGACATTTCTCAACTTTTTAGAACTTTCTCGGTTTCAAAAAAATACAAATTGTCCTGGCGACCACGTTTTATAAACAGTCACCGCGTGAGTTTTTGCGGCTCAACGCCTCAGGTGCATCAGCAATCGAAGCAACTTTCTGCCGTGAAATTTTTATTTCAGAATCTTTTCAGGACATACATGGGTCCGTATGTGCATTTTCAATTCAGAAAATTGGTGGTTGTAGGTGGTTGTAGGTGGTTGTAGATGGTTGTAGGTGGTTGTAGATGGTTATAGACGGTTGTAGTTGGTTGTAGGTGGTTCCAACTTTTAGTAACTACGACGAGCCGAAGTAGATGCACATGTTAAGGATTTATTACAACGTGGTTACAAATGTGAGAGCACCTGATCTTATGGTGCCCCCATAGTGCCTGTTGTAAAAAAGGATGGTTTTCTTCGCACCTGCATAGATTATAGAGGCTTAAACAGTAAAACAGTGCCTAATTCTTTTCCAGTAAAAAGGCTCGAAGATTTGTTAGAAGGCGTCAATGGTGCAGTCATATTCAGTGTCATAGACCTTAGGGAGAACTATTATCATATCCCTTTAAAGGAAAAAGATAGGGCAACGGAAACTGCAGTGAAATGTGTCTTAGATTTCTTTCTTCTTTTTGGTATAGCTCGTAAATTATACTCTGATAGAGACCCTTCTTATGAAGCAGCTTTATTTCAACTGCTAATGAAAGAGTTGGGCGTTAAGAAACTTAGGACCACAGGATATAATGCTCGGGCTAATGGTTTAACCGAAAAGGCCAATGAGTATATTAAGAATTATCTTACATCATTTACTAATTTTTGCGAAGGAGAATGGGACGTATGGTACAAGGAAGCAGCGTATGCCTACAACAGTAGTGTACATTCAAGCACCAGCTACACGCCTGCGCGTCTCATGTTTGGTAGGGGGTATAGAGTTCCTATTGATGTTATGTCAGTATTAAACCATGTATAGCTCGCCTGTTCAATTTAACCGAGAACAGCTATCATAACACATTCTCTAGCTACCCTTGATCAGTTACTTAATGCAAAACAATCCTTTGATTTGAAGCAATACAAAAAAACATATCAAGAGATTTTACGAAAAGGAGTGTATAGCTAGAGTCATGCACATATGTTTCACACTGATTGATTTTACAAAACTTCCCCTCTTATACCCTATCATTTTTCAACTCGGGAGAAGTTCCATAGTGCATACAAGAAAGTATTCACAAAGTATTACCATATCGCCTCAGAAGAAGTGTCTATTTTTATACAATATTTTTTATGCACAAAGACACTTTTCCTGAAGTGAAAATGGTAGTAATTCCTAAATATTAAATGTTTTAGCATAGAGTTCTCTAGCAAAATAGGTTTTTGTTCCGGAGTTTCAATATAGGAAGAGATTTTATTATGGCAAGTTGTTATAGGAGGAAGTATCTTTGTGCATACTAAATTTTCCCCAAGGGCTCTCGATAATAATGATCTGATTTTCATGCACATTCGTAACAATTTCAAACTGAGATGGTGTGTCTTTGTGCATACTTAGTATACATAAATACACGTCTCCTGTATTGAAACTTACAATGGAATTTGGGACCAAAAACGGTTTGCTACTGTCCTTGTTTTTAGATATGTTATTTTTTACAAAAAAGGTACATGTATCTCTAAAGAACTTACGGTCTTGTTTACTTCTTCATCTCCAGAATCTTAGTTGTGATGTGGAGTGGTAGCTTTTTTTAAATTCCTTTTTCGAGGACAGTCTCTTCGCTTCTCTTCATATTAAAATTCGTAAAGATTGGTAAAATAACGATTTTCTACTGCCAATGATGGGTTGACTGACAAAGCAATCAACGCCAGGATTAGGAATGCTAAAAGGTTCTATAACTTTTTCTCACTTTTTAATAAAAACCTCGTTGTGTCTCTTCCAAATCGCCATCTTGTTATGTTTCTGTTAAAGCTTGTTTTATTTCTCAACGCTAAGCTAACCCCCTGAATAAAAATAACGTTCAAACAATTGCGTATTGTTTTGCTGAATAGAATCTTTAGAAATTCAAGAGCCGTAATCACAAGCCAAAAAGTTGGCTTGTGGTGCCTGTTGACCAGGCGGGAGAATTAACACAAAATTCCAAGTTCTCCTAGTCGGTCCGTTCACGGGGGCTTGCGCGCAACTGATATTCCCGTTTACTTGTTCCCAAAGGACTGACGCATATGATCGAAAAAAATTCGAGTCGAATTTCTTCGATTAGTGTAATCCCAGCTTAAGAGAACTTATTTTTCTTGGCATTTGTTCCCACAATCTTTTAATTTTATACCCATATATTTGTTTTTGAGTCATTCATAAGCCCCTAAAACTTTCTTATCCGTCATAAGTTTTCAAAAGGATTGGATTATCTTCATGTTATTTTAAATTGTTTATATATGATAATGTTATCGCATCTCTTAATTAACACTAATTAAGTTAGGGTTCGTCTCAAAAATTTTCTTAAATCCACTGTAATTCACTTCACAAATCGCTTCATTGTCATCTCAGATGAAGTGTTATTGTGCATACAAAGTATGCACAATAACACTAAATCTAAGATGAAAATTAATAGGAATAAAGCGAATTGTGAAGCAAATTTAAGAGAATTTTTGAGACGAACCCTTAATCATAGAACTACAAGTTAAACAACAACAAAAATTTATGAGACGGTATGTTTTTCTGGCCTCTTGAGCAAATTGCTCTGACAGCTTGGACAAACTTTGTCACACAAACTGGGATTTTGAAGAAAACTGAATTGCCCGTGTAGGTTTTGGCGCCTAATAGTTAAATCATACGGCGGCAAATCGAGTTTTTGACGATAGGGCGCGTCGGTGCTTGGTTGTTGGCACCACGAGGGAGTCACAACCCAAAACTAAAGAGAAAATAAGTCTTAAGTCTACAATGACCATGCAAGCTGGTCAGCAGGCTGAATAAACAATGGATCTTGAGTTATCCAGAAAAAAGAACTTACACTTGTGGCTCCCGAATCGTTATTTTTCGAACACGAGTCTCATAATTTATGCACATGATTGCAGGTTCATTTTTCTCTCTCTGATTTGCAAGACGACGAGACGTAATATTACTTCTCCCCGTCTTGCAAATCAGAGCGAGAGACAAATTACCCTGTGGACGAAGTGGCAACAAGAAGACATCATTTTAATTGATCTTAACTTCATATAAATGTACGCAATCTCATTATACCGATTGTCATCGTCGGGATATGAGTTAAATTGTTAAATCTGATTATATCGATTTAAGTGCCTCATTCAGAGTCGCAAGCCGCTGTCATTACCAAATTGCTTGATTTCTGCTATGCCTGTTGGATTGATTAGTACTACCACGAATTGTCTTTGTAATAACTAAGTATGGACAAAAACACTTTATCGTAGATAAACATAGACGATTCCTGCTTTTTCGTTCCTTCTAATTATGTTTAAGAGATTATACATTAGTACAAAAGAAATTTTAATTGTTTTATAAATCACGTGATCAATGACGTTATTACATTGTGTGTTCCAACCATTGACGTCTAGTATCGAATCTCATTTGGTATTTACACCTAGAAGAAGGAAGGTTTACAGCATTAGAGATTTCGCAGCAAAAAACAACTACGAGTGTGTACACGTTTTTTATTAAATGTGTACTATATAGCTACACCTTCACAAAGCCTTAGAGGGATCTGCAACATTCATTTTATACTCGGTATAAAGTACAACAAAGAAGATGTCATCTAATACAACACTGCCTGATAATGCCTTTGGTGGGGCACATGGGCAGGAAGCTATAGATGCATTATGGGTGATTATTGCTACATTCATTATATTTACAATGCAAACAGGATTTGGCTTGTTGGAGTCAGGTACGTCTTTTTTATGTGATAGAGTGACCAATACCTATTCAATGCCTACTCTACCCTGGCACAAAAAACGGTATTTTACTAGTGGTAGATCCAGCCCTAGTCGGAGCTATAGAAGAAAACGGTTATTCAGAACTGCTGAATGTATGATGATGGTCTCAATAGGTCAGTGGCGGATCCAGCCCCAGTCAGAGCAACACGATGAATTATAATCACTTCTAATTCTTAAAAGCTTTGTGTATGACGCTAGGTTTTTAGAGACTATATGACGCTGGGTCTTAAGAGACTAGCGTCATACATAAAGTAATTAAAATTAATGACTTTCTTTGAGTCTCCATTAGGTGGCTGTGACTAGGCAAAAGCATGTTCTGAGTCCGCCCCTGTAGGTCATCATGATCATACATTAGAAGCAATTACAAATTAATGTATATTCTGAATCCGCCTCTGGAAATGTCTTTTAAATGCCAAATTTGAAACTATTCAAATTGAGATGTTTTTGTTTTGTTAGGTCGTTGTTCAGAATTTGAAAATTTGAAAATCTAAAATTATATTTTACACCGCGGCATTAGGCTTTTTATCAACCGCCTAAAGGCGGTCGCCACCAGGGTGGTTTCAAATCTCGTATCTTTGCAAAAAATTAGTCGGCTTGAAATAATGGAGATAAATATTTATATTTTAAAAACAGGATTCTGCGGACTTTCTTAGTTATGGTGGTTATCTCAGTAAAAAAAGCCAGTACTTCTGTAACATGCTGCGTCAAAGAGAAAGTTACAGTTCCCTAAACTATGAAAAAAGTTTCTATTCTTTTTACTTCCTTTTTCAATTCATTAAAGATCCATCCACCGGGCATGCAAACTGTAAGCATGTTCAATGAATTTTAAACATGTATAATTTAAAATATTTTTAAATAAGCATTATAGTTTTAAAACAGTAGAACACCAAAAGAGTATTTAAATTTCTGAACTGCTATTCTATGTAAAGAATGAATCTGTTTAATTGGATAAATTCGTCCTCATCAAATTCTGATTGGTTTATGATGACGTTACCAGGGCAGGTCCAAGAGTAGGCTTATACCTGCGAAAAAGTGTAAAACTATTAAAATTTCTTTAGAATTTTAATTGTGTTACACTTCTTCGTAGGTACTTCCTACTATTTTTTAAGCTTATAGTTATGACTGTGGTTACAGTGTTTCGCATCGGCTTTTTAAACCACCCTTTTTTCAATAAGCGGACACTGTCTAGCCACTTCAGTCAGCGTCCTTCGAACTACGACGAGTGAGCGGTCGCCCCAGTGTTTTACGCACTGATCTAGTAATACATTATTAAGGTCGGGATACACGAGAATAAAATAATATTATTTTGACAATATTCTGACGCGTGTATAGTATTATTTTGGTGGTACAATAATGTAAAAATAAGCATTTTTAATGAGCTAGAATACTGCAAGAAGTTTTTTTTAAAACAAACTCAGCTGTTTTAAAAATTAATTCGCAGAATATTCGGAAGGTTGATTCTTTTGTGTTTTAATAGAAATCTCATTAAGTATTAATCAATCTATTGTAACTGATGTTATTTGTTTACTTTTCACCACCCGGCTTGCGTTTCGAGAAAATTCTACTTAGAAGACTGAACAGAAAGAGCTAAGCTCTTCCCTTCTGCTCAGCGTTTCTGAATCTTTTAATTTGACAATACACGAAAATATTCTAAATTTCTTTCTCGTGTATCCCGACCTTAATTAGACCAACAAAATTTATTGAAGTAATTAATCAGTTTTCTATTATCTGTACCAAATATCTTCCAGCAGAGACTTTTTTAATCACTCAATAATTACTGAATTATATATCTTTTACCGACCAGATTAAGATAGGTATCCATGGCAATATTATTTCAAAAATACCATTTAACTTAATCCTTTTCGACCTGATGAGGTATAAATGTATACCCCTGTCAGTTGCTTTGCCATAAATTTCGAACGGGTTATGTATACGACTTGAAATTTTGCGACTTTTCTTAAAAAAAATTTATTAGAAAACCTCTTTTGGAATAAAATCTGCTCGTTTTCGGCATTGATTACTTAATACCGACGGTCTCCAATTTTTCACTCAAAACAATATAACTGTGAGTTATTGAACTAATTAGGGTGTTGAAATAAATAAAACATGAAATGAAGGTAGTATTCATCAAAATTTTCCATCATACAAAAAGAAATTGGTCAGGTGACCTGATGTAATCGTACACAAAAATGATTAACAAAAATTCAAATTGGCGATGTCAGTAAAATAATAAGGACATCAAAAAATTAACCAATCAAAAATGATTTT
The DNA here is from genome assembly GCA_032352715.1 of Bougainvillia muscus. NCBI lineage: Eukaryota > Metazoa > Cnidaria > Hydrozoa > Anthoathecata > Bougainvilliidae > Bougainvillia > Bougainvillia muscus. The sequence goes on along the minus strand of JAUCNQ010042561.1, from coordinate 6,253 downwards.
TTAGCCATGGGTTATATATCTACGATGATTCATTGCCATAGCATGATTGGTTCAAAAGTTAAGTGTGTGTGTCACTCTGTCACTCTGCTAATGTAGTTTACTTGTTAACCTGTGAAAATTGTGGATTTCAATACGTTGGAGAGACTGTACAAAAACTTAATGTCAGATTTAACACACATAAACAGGGTTTTAAGTCTCCGGAAAAACATGGTTCTTGCCGTATTCTTTCCGCTCATTTGACCACAGGGTTATGAAACAAAGCTAAGTACAATGTGCAGATTTTAAAAAAGCTTTATGGTGATGGACGTACTGGTCGTAAGGCCATGGATCCAGTGCAAACCTCTTTTCGCAAGTCAAGAGAATTGTACTGGATGTTAAAGCTGCGTACAGTTTATCCATATGGTCTTAACGACAGAGTAGGTTACGAATTATTCAAAACATACGAGACACAATATGCAGTTGGCAGAAGATTTCCACCACTGAATAGGAGTCATCCTAGAGTATCTATGGGGGCTAATCAAGAGGCAACTAAAATGAGCCATACTGATTTTTTGGATAAACTGGAGAGTATGTTAAGTAATCAGCTATCCGATGCACTTAATTTCATAAGATCTTCACTTGCATCTATGAAAAAAATCGGAGTTAAAAGATTTAGCTATTGCTATTACAGATAAATTTTGGCTATTTAGAAATTTAAAATTTAGAGGCATATTAGGAATGCAAAATTGGTGGGTCTGACGAATGACCAATTACTGGAAACCACATTACGTGGTAATAAAGAGTTTGGAGAATGTAGCTAGATTACTTTTGCTAAAAGTCACTAAGTTTCGCTGCCCTAACTTGATTTTGCAAAAAGTTGTGTACGAAAATAACCTTGCGCGGGCCTACTAGGCCCCCCGGTCCGGATAGGGTTAACAATCCTGAAGCAAATGCTGCAATAGTCAAAGCATGTATATCCGTTTAATTGCATTAACATTGCATTAACCTGAGTTGAAAACGAAGCGATTGTGAAGTGAATTAAAGCAAATTTTCAAATTTCTCTTAGATTGGTGTTCACTAGGTGAGACTTAAGTTCATTGGTTTCTTTAACTGCTTTATGTATGATGAGGGTCTCTATAGAAACATCATCATACATAAAACAAAATAAGAATTCACGCTTCTAGTTCTCCTTCTCGAGATTCTGACTAGAACACTGAGTGTCCGGTTTAACCCTTTAACTGATAGTGTTGTAAAATGGTCACGCATACCTTAACAACCCTGCATAATATACTGCAGGTTTGTTAAAGTATGTGTGACCATCTTTAAATATCATGAATTAAAGGGTTTAAACATAAAAATGCTTTAGAGGATGTCCACATTAGAGAGGTTCCACTATAGTCATCTTTAGTTATGATTTTTTTTCTTAGGATTGGTATCTCAAAAAAGTGAAGCAAACGTTATGGTGAAAAATATGCTTGATGTTTCACTTGGAGGATTAGCATATTATGCGGTTGGTTATGGCTTTGCATTTGGAGATAATACGAAATCCAGTAAAACTATGTCTGGTGATAGCGATTTTTTCATTCATAGTAGTTTAGAAGAAGCTCATAAATATGCACAGTTTTTCTTTCAATTAAGTTTTGCTACAACTGCAACAACGATTGTATCTGGTAAGTTGTTTTATATTCGTCTCAGATGAATGAAAATTGTTAGAGCTGAAGCGAATTTAAAAAGCCAATATTTAAGCAGAGCGCATACCATTTGCATATATTTACTGTATAGAAAATAGTGTAGTTTGTTGGATAGGGGAAGTGCAACATTGCACCTAGGTTGAATGAAAGCATGTAACTTTAAGCAGTGGTTAGTTCATCCATTACCAAGTATGCACAAAGACACTTTTTCTGAATGAAAATTGTTAAGACTGATGTGAATTTAAAAAGCGAATATTTGAGCGGAGCATATACCATTTGCAGATATTTACTGTATAGAAAACTGTGTACTTTATTGGCAAGGGGAAATGCAACATTGTACCCAGCTTGAATAAAATCCTGTAACCTGGATAAGTGGTCAATTTATCCATTGTTCTAAGATCGACAGTGCTTCGAGTTCTCTTCCAACACTATAGTAGTTCTGATTTCTTGTCAGACTGGGAGTTCAAAAAATATGAAACGCCTCTGGGATGAGACTGCTTTTTTATAGTTCGCGAAATGGTAACAAATATGCAAAGCGACACTGCAGGAAAGATTCCGTTATCCAGTAAAGGTTATATTAAGCAATCTGTGGAATTCACGCAGATTTCTGTAGATTGTTTGATAGAAGCCTTAGTAAAACGTGATTTTGTTATGCAGTGCGTATCTTCGGATATCAACATTTATTACTTCTATATATATTCTTTTAATTTACACTTTAACCTCAGTGGCGGACTCTTCACCCTAATTGTTTTGGAGTTTTTGGGATGACCCATTTTGTGAATGCTACAACATGTCGATCAACTTCCGTCGATCAACTTCGATCTCAGTGCATTGTTGTCTTGCAAATCGGAAAGAAACAAAATGACGTGGGATCGAGATTGGATGTCAATGCTTTGGTTTTTTTTAATATGTTATCATTTCCCTCATTTCCAATATTTTCATATAAGTTCAGCTGTATTTATATTACATTCTCCAAAAGTACCACTATAGTTCCAGTCATATCTTTACACACGCTTTTTTTATAATCACCAACTTTAGGTTCACATTCTCCTAAACAATAATCACTACCTAAGCACTCGAAAAGATCATATACAGTCAGTTTATCAGAAAGGTAAAGTGATTTTGGACGTTGAACCTACGTTTTTTGTCCATACATCCCTTACACTTGAATACCTCTGTGTTTGTTTATTGTGTTATCTTCCCAGTTACTCTTTACTATAAGGTAAGACAGAAGGCTAAGCGCCTAACTTTGCTGTTTTTGTAGAAGTTTGGACCATATATAAATGTTTAATCTATAGAACGCCAAAATAACCACCGTCTAAGCACCATGTTTGGGTCAAAATAAGAAGAAAAAATAACCCATAACCAGCCTCAGTAGAAATTACCTGGTGCTTATAAAAAGCGTGTAAAAATGACAATTTTTCTGGAAACTTTCGGAATATAAACATCTTCCACGATCTTTTGGAACCCTTCCCGGATGTTTCAGTTTAAGCTTTCTTCATTTATTTTCGGATTATCCCCTGGAATTTCTGTCATTTTAGAAACAATCGGGTTGTTACAATTTCTGAATTTCGTAAGAAATATCTTCATGATAGAATCTATTGAAATTAGAATCTGAAAAACTTAATAAGATCGGAAAGTATAGGATTTTCATATCTGTCCCTAAAACCATTTAGCCTAGTAGGATTAAAAAGTTCACAGTGGCTGATCCAGCCCTAGTCAGAGCACTGCTAGGAAGAGCTAAACGTTTTAATTCTTAATATCTTTCTGTATGATGATGGGCCTGAGAGACCCATCTTCATACAGAAAGCTATTAGAATTAATCCCTTTGAGAATGCTTTGAATCTCCATTTCAGTGCTGAAACTACGCAAAAGCATGTTCTGCGTCCGCCTCTGGTTCATGCATGGTCATGGTGTATACGTCTCCATTTTACTGTTGTGACTAACTAAAAAACATCTTAAAACAGATCATTTCATGAAACAAACACAACCCATCATCAGTTTATTATTGTTCGGTATATTGTATGTTTTGTGTGTTCTGCAAGTTATATAGCACTCTTTTCATACAGCTACACATGCGTAGTCTTTCTTTAAGTATTAACAAGATCTGGCTTGTGATCGCACAAACTCGATGTGTACTTACTCAGCAGTAATAATAATCTCTCAGAATTATAGTCACAACCGCTACTGCACGTAGCAGTTTATACAGTATTTACACAGAAGATATATACACACATTGTAATCAAGTGTTATCAGCACATCAGTGTGTATTATTCCTACACAATAATTATTCCTCTCGTCCTTAGGAACAGAGAGGTTTGAAATAGCCGGCGGATGCATGGATGGTTGCGTGTTAAGAAAACACTCCAACTGTCTAGCCTATGGGTGTGTGTGTGTGTGTGCTATATTTATACTCGGATTTTAATCCTAGCTTGTAGCTAATTCAGTCTGAGTTCGTACGAGTGATACTATCCGTTCGACTGCGATATCTGGCCCCACGCCTCCTTAGTTCCATTTAAGTCAAGCTCCGAAAGTTCAAGGATGTAAGTTCAAGGATTACAGATGCGCCTCTACGCGTTCAACCACTTATAGACTAACGGTTCCCGAGACTGGATACGAACTCACACCGTTCGAATAATTTACCTTTGAGTAGCCAGATTACAGGTGCACGCCGCTACACCCGGCGCTACACCCGCATCTTGGAGTCATTAAAGCGCAGGCTAACATGACGAATCGTGCTATTCTTAGAAAAACAACTTCTCGTTGGAGTTGGGCATTGAAACGTTGCACACATTTAAAGCCTGGTCAGATGGTTCCACTACGCATGTCCTCGTATCAATGTGTTGACGTCATTATCACACCATCACCATCGCCATCACCATCACCATCGGGACGTGTCGTGGTGGATCGGGTCGAGTCAGGTCGGGCCTCAGAACAGTTATGGCATGTCTCCGATTATTTCGTTTCTGTGTAAAGAAATTTCCCGCGTCATCAATTATTTCCGTTTTTCTTTAAATTTTTCCCGCGCTATTATGGAATTGTATATATGGGAATGCGGAAACCAAGCCTTTCGAACCGCAATTTTTCCGTCGTTGCTAAGATAAGTCCGACGAATGACTTGTTTACCAAGTACCACCATTTACCCATTGCTTAGACGAAAACTGACTATTTGTTGTTGTTGCTACATGTCTTTGATGAGCAGGAAACTCGGTAAACATCGAAAAATCTGTTTGGAATTGCTCGAAACCATTAATGTTTCCGCAACTAAAAAGAACAAGATCGTCCGAAAAACATGCGGAATTGCAACTTTTTTGCATTTTACCGAATTTCTCATTATTCGTGCACCTTAACTTAATTTTGAGGAAACTTTAAATTTTCAATGCCTAGGGATTTTGTTGGTATTAGGTAAACGTGCAAATTGGAGACATGCTATAACTAGGCTGAGGCTGGATCCGCGTGGATCGAGTTGTATAGCGTTGGGTCACGCCAGTCTGGATCGTCCAGTTGGACCGGGTTGGGTTGGGTCGGGTCGGACCAGGTCGGATTGGGTCAAGTCAGACAAGGTCGGGTCGGATCGCATCTTGCCGGGTCGGGTAGGACCGGGTTGGGTCGTTTCCCTCAGACTCATTTACCAAAGATAAAATTAAACTCCAGTTCTGCATGAACTTGCATAAAATTCCGCTTGGCGCAAATGAATAACACTTGAAAGATCCAGGATTCCCTCCAATGTAACGAAAAATGATATATTTGTCCACAATATGAAGGCTTCACTTTCGCTATCGCTCTCCCCCCATCACTACCTCCTTGCACATGACCGTGATTGTTAAATGCCAGGTATTTTCTAGTTCAACTTGTAACGACAGTGAGGTTCAAAGTGTAAGCTTTCTTGTTGCTTTTTAAAAGAGATCTTCTTTCTTAGGTGCTGTTGCTGAACGGGTTCAACTATCATCTTATACCATCTTTGCTGTCATTAATACTGCTGTAATTTATGTCTTTCCTTCACGTTGGGTGTGGCATGTAGACGGTTGGTTGAATGGTAAAGTGTTCGATTACGCAGGTTCATCTGTAGTTCATATGGCTGGTGGTGCATCAGCATTTGCTGCAACTTTAATCTTAGGTCCTAGACATAAAAGATTTACAAGTCAGCGTACTAAATACACTATGGCAAGTCCTACAAATGTTGTTTTGGGAACTTTCTTTTTATGGTGGGGATGGATTGGTTTTAATTGTGGTTCAACATTTGGATTGAGTGGAGGTAAGGTGTATGGTGTTCTGTATAATCTAAGTAATCAATTTTTTCTAATTCCCAGGAGCATTTAGAGCATGATTTACTCTACTTAGAATAGGAAAATGAAGACTCAAGTTCATCAATTCTTAGTTTTTAACACTACAAGAAAGGTTGCGCTATGTAACAATTTTATCAACCATCCAGCTGAAATCTGGAGTTTTACTCCAGATTTTAGCAGGTTGTTTGGTAAAATCCATAATGTAAAACATAAGTTATTATCAGAGGCTGATTTAGAACATGCTTTTACTTAGTCACAGCAGTAAGTGGAGTACTCAAAGTCATTAATTTTAATTAT
>JAUCNQ010042450.1:0-13138 GCA_032352715.1 Bougainvillia muscus | reverse complement strand
GACACTTCTGTAGGAATTTTTCAAATATTTACCGAACACATAATTTGAAGAACACGTACAGATGGCTGCTTCCGAACAATCCTAAAGATTGATTGTTAAATCGTGAGTGACCATTTGCTTACAATCAGAGTTAGATTTGGATCAAACACCTATGTTTATTTTTCTTTTCAAAATGGTTCCTCAAAATTTTTCATCTCAGTTGAAGCAGTGAAGTTTCATCGTGCATAAAAAAAAATCATAAGGACTCTTCTTCTGAAAAAACCCAATTAGGGACTGTCCACATCGTTATACGAACCATTTTCATCACAGAAGAAGTGTTTTTGTGCATACTAAGTATGCACAATAACGCTCCTTCTGTATGAAAATTGACAGGAATTTCGATACGAATTTAGTGGACGGTCCCTTAGCAAAGCAAATGGTATGAAACACTTACTTGTTCTCTGTTAACAGTAACAACTTTATTCACTTTATGATTAGCAATTTGTAACGCATCGTGGACTAGTGGTTCATACTGAATAATACGAGTAGATTCAATTCCACAAGATGCTGTCACTAGGACCTTTGGCTAAAACAAAGAGCATATAGCTGAGTAATTTTATTGGTCACTGCATTTGCATTATAATATAGACCCAGTTTAGAACATTACCCTGTCAAAAATTCCATAACGTAAACCGTTCTATTTTATCTCTAAATAAGTGTCTTTGTTGATAAAAAGTGTCAATAAAGACAAATCTTTTGAATGAAAATTTACTGTATGTTATTTTCCACAGGCATTTCCTGGCAGGTTTTCTTAGCATCTCCAATCTTCTCTTTCTGCTGGTCGAGTTCAAACATGACATTATCTGCTGAATTTACGTTTTTGGGAGGAAATTCCGGAACATTTTTATTTTTCCCGGTAGATCCATAGTGTTTGCAAATCTTTGCCTAGAAATAACATTAATCACTACCAATTTCAAACTCCCTACTTCAGTTTTATATAGTTTTAAACCGAAATAATGTGATTTTAGCTTAGGTGGATTATCCCTGCTGAAGCAGTACATTAATTTTGTAATTTCAAGACAAAATGATGACGATACCAAATCATGGCGTCATAATATCAAATAAAAACACACCCAGATGTTTCTAATATGTGAGATAACAACTTTGCAATGTTTCAAGCCTCTAAGTTTCTTAGTCTCCACAGGACACATTTGTAAAGCAGAATTTTTCTGAAATGTATATATCCTGTATAAATATTGATGAATAATAATAATACTAATAATAGCATTAAACGTTCAGGAGAAACTAAGGAAGCTGGACATTATTACAGAAAAAGTAGCTGAAATGCCTGGAGCTTATAGGGTTGTAACAAACAATGACAATACACTTGTTCAGTTTTATTGGATACAGTGATTTTTGGGTTAGGATATTGATACGTTGAGAAAAATCTAAATACAAAGTATAGATACGTCTGCACCACTAAATGTTCTAAGTATATCATTTTCTCCGTTAATTCTCATCTCTCTAATTACATCCAAGAATATAGAATTGTTTATACATGTCAAATCACGCAGAATAAACATTGAGTTGCGATCCTCACGAAAATTAGTGCTAAAAACAAGCTTTGTAACGGACCATTATTAATACCACTACGGTTTCTTTAATTCTACACAACCTGTAAGGTTTTTTAAACACCCTGCAAGTTAGAAAAAAATATATTGGAAACCATTTGATGGTTAGTGCTAACAACATACTTCAGCATCATCAATTCTTCTTGCCAGTTCCTGAGCAGCAAATCCACCAAATACAACAGAATGGATTGCACCAATACGTGCACATGCATACATTGCTATAATTGCCTAAATAAATAAAAACAAATAAGGTAGAAGTAAGTTGGTCTGAGTGGCATATTGACGGTACAATTCGAACAGTGAGGAAGTCTATCCCCGATAGATTGCGATTGCGTTAGACCTTCCAGGACTTACGGCACATAGTGGGTCAACCTCATCTGTGCTAGTTGGTAGAGACCGGGGAGAATGCTCTACTGATTGAGTCATCCAATCAAAAGGTGTAGATAGTGTTTATTTTCATGTACTTATAAGTCTACAAAGGTTGCAAAATTGTTATAGAGTGAGATACAAAGCCATTTTTCTGAGATGATTGAAAACAGTTTATGAACAGAATTACAAAGACGATTTCTAATAGGAAATTTTGGTGTATCACATAACATTATAAAAAAGTATACCTCTGGAATCATTGGCATGTATATAACCACGCGATCACCTTTCTTCACACCATTATTAACTAAAACTCGTGAAAAACGTGATACCTAAAGGAATTTTTTTTTTTTGTGTGTTAATGGAGATATCTGAAATCAGGGACTAATGCATCACAACTCGTCATACTTTGGGAATGCTATTGTCAGCATTCGGCTCTATAAGGTCCTTATTTGTAAAAAAAACATGAGGATGGAGTTGCTTTAATTATGAAGAAAATAGTTTTGAGGTTATAAAAGTTCGTATAAAGTCATAAAGCGAAGTGCACCCTAATGAACTGTCTCAAAAATTCGCTTTATAAATTCGCTTCATTCCTGTCAATTTTCATCTCAGATGAAGTGTTATTTTGCATACATTGTATGCACGATAACACTTCATCTGAGGTAAAAGTGAAGCGATTTGTGAAGCGAATGTTTGAGGCGAATCAATGTCAAATTTTATTCATTTTTCTTCGAAATATAAGAATACAAAATCTTATTAGTAGTTTGGGTCGAGTACACATCGAATGCATACGGATTGTAAAAACTGTATTGAACAATTTTAGTATAATATATATAGTATTAGCCCTACAGTTATTTTTATTTTTAAAATTGCAGAGAGACAATTTCTCATAAAGATTTGGTTCATGTATAATAACGAAATAAGGTAAATAAAAGGAAACGCTACACTTAAATGCCTCGCATACTTCAACAACCATGCAGCATTTATAAAGTCGTCAGTTACTATGGAGAAATGAATCTCGAATTTAGAAATATCAGGCCATATTCCAGACCTTTTGAGGGTCCGACAATCGAACGCTGCCCTAGAAATAATGAAGTTAAAAAAGTGCCCCTTTTACGTAAAATAGCAGTAGAAAACTAGGTATTTTTAGGACTTTTTTGCATAAATATATGCTTATCAGACGCTGCCCTCCTGCATATAGTTAAAAATATGTGCAAAATATACATAATCAAATTAGGTGCGTGCTCCTTTAAAAGCAAATACGAAGAGTAACAATCCCCAGGATAAATCATTCAGACCATATTCGATTCTTTTAAATCGGATGCACGAAGAAGAAATTGTCCCTTTTATGCAAAATAGTCCTCAAAAATACCTAGTTTTCTTTGAAAACTGGGTATTTTTAGGACTTTTTTTACAAATAAAATTCCCTTTTCAACTAAACGGATGCTGCCCTGCTATTCTAGAATAGGCCCTGCCTTCATACCTGATTTAACATATAGTTATATGAAAGATGTTTTTTAGTATTTGTAACAGGACTATCATATATCAAGGCTATATCTTCTCCATTTCCATTGTTAACATGAACATCAATACCTTCATAACATGTGTTCATATGACCACCTACAAACCTGAAGAAGAAGATAAAGAAGAAAAAGATTAGGAGCCGTCCACAAAATTCGTAGTGCAAATCATACCGTTTATACCACATAAGAAGTGTCTTTGTGCATTTGTATACAACTGGTGACGGATCTTAAGGGTTTTTTCTTTGTATTTAAAATCAATGTATGCGGCAAGAACGATAATACTTGCAGGTATCTGCACTGCTAACGCTGTTACATGCTAGCTTAGTTCACAAAATTCGAATCACAAATCATACCATTTGCATTACAGAAGAAGTGTATGCACAAAGACATTTTCTTCTGAATAAAAATTGATGCGAATTTCTAACCGCATTTTATACACCGCTAAACACTGCAAGAGGCTAGCTTAATTCACAAAACTTGTATCACAAAAACGTACAATTTTCATTACAGAAGAAAGTGTCTTGTATATACGAAGTATGCACAAAGACACTCCTTTTGTAAGAAAATGAATAAGTAATTTATACGCATTTTATATACTTACCATTTTGTAAAAGGTGAATTGGAATTATCTAAGACTTTATCATATTTACTAAACCATGTAATACCTTGTGCTGCTTCTTCCCAAAAATTTTCAGGTGATTTTATACTTTTGTCAAAAGTCTGTTCATAATCCTTTTTACTACTTGTTGAAAACAAAGCATGTTTACGTAATCTTTCTTGTATTGCAAATGAAGAAGAAGATGGTAGAAGAAGTTCTTTATTTAAAGAAGAAAGCAGTTTTCTACCAGTATGACCAAGTTCTTGCGTATATTTATATGTAATAAGACGTAACATTTTTTAAGCTTTGTATATTTAACAATATCATCAATTAACAGCAACGAATGAATGAATGAGCGAACAGCCAAAAGGTGGAAAATTATACTCAAAAATAGCCCTTTGTTGGTATGCTTTCATAGAATTCTGTCACATGCAGAAGAATTACATAGCTGATTGTTACTCGTAATGTGACATTACCATATGACAACCTGAGTTGGATTTTTCTGTACATAGGTTGTCTATAACTATAGTAGTAGTGATATAAGTAAGAGGCCGTCCACAAAATCTGTTTGTAAATTCGTACCATTTCCATACAGATGAAGTGTCTTTGATGCATACTTAGTATGCACAAAGACACTCCTTCTGTGATAAACAATTTGCGATACAAATTTTGTGGACGGTCCCTGAGCAACATACAATCATTGAATGCCTTGTTGAAACCAAATGGTCACACAGGTACTTTAGGGTTCGTCTCAAAAATTCGCTTAGTAATTCGCTAAATTCGCTTCGTAATTCGCTTCATTTTCATCTTAGATGAAGTGTTATTGTAACACTTATGTGTTACAATAACACTTCATCTAAGATGAAAATGAAGCGAATTATGAAGCGAATTGCTGAGCGAATTTAACCAAATAGTCACACAGGTGCTTTAACAACCTTGACAACGAAATGTATGACAATTTTTTCAACTTTTAGATTACAAAATCTTGTTTCCTGTATGTGCGAATTTGCCGAATTTGTAAAACCGAGAATGACCAAATACATAACAATAATATTATTGGACAACAAACAAAATCACAAATATTTTTTAACTAAATATGAGTCACAGTAAGATGTTGAAAAAGGCCCGTAATCCAGACCACTAATAGAATGCTGCCCCTTCATTTATGATAGTGAATTCTGCCCCTTCATTTATGATAGTGAAATTGCCTCTCTTAGGTCTCGTCTCAAAAATTCGCTTAAATTCGCTTCACAATTCGCTTCATTCCTAATAATTTTCACCTCAGATGAAGTGTTATTGTAACACGTAAGTGTTACAATAACACTTCATCTAAGGTGAGAATGAAGCGAATTGTGAAGCGAATTTAAGCGAATTTTTGAGACGAACCCTTATGCAAAATAGTCCTAACAATACCTAGTTTTATTTGAAGGTTTTGTAGGGTTATGGTATATAAACAATGTGCCTATTAAACTGAAGCTGTCCTTCTATTTTAGATTAAACCAGAATATATCAGTAATACACAATATTGATTATTACATTATTATTGGCAATCCACGATCTAATATGAGGGCCAATCAGTATCATGAGCAGACCCTATTTTAGACCTTTAAAGGGTTCGTCAATCAGACGCCTTTCTTTAAATTATCACGATGAAAGTGACCCTTTTATGTAAAAGAGTCTTAAAAATACCTAGTTTTCTTTGACTGATCAGACGCTGTCCTCTTAATCTAGAATGGACCCTGGTGAGGGCAATGTTTATGTACAAGACTATTTTACATAAAAAGGGCACTCTCATCATTATAATTCAAGGGGCAGCCTGTTTACTTGTAAGTAACGATCAGATGGTAACTGATCACTAAGTCTGCTACTCTTTACTACTTTGGGGTCCCCACAAAATTTGTAAAGCAAATAGTACAATTTCAGTCTCAGAAAAAGTGGCATATTCCAGACCTTTTGAGGGTTCTACAATCAGACATTAAAAGCTGAATAATAAAGAAGAAATTGCCTCTTATATGTAAAATTGTCTTAAAAATAGTTTTCAAAGAAATCTAGGTATTTTTAGGGCTTTGTTTACATTTTCTTTTTTAAACTCTGAAATATACCAAATGAATATCTGAACCAGATCTACAAATTTTTTTGAAAAATATAATGAAAAAAGATTAGGGTCATCAACAATTATGGTATCTCTAGTATATCATACTATCAGGGGTTGATCTAGGAATTTAATTTGGGCGGCGTTAGGTTGGTTCCTTGCAGCTGCAACTCATTGTTATTAATCTAAGTACCACTTTCTTACATTTCTTTCAGGTAACGATTTTTAATTATTAGTATTTTGTTCTCAAAAGTAAAAAAGTCTTTTATTACGTCAGTCTCTCTCTATTTGGGCGCCCAAACTAGATGTCCCCCAAATCGGCAGACCGCTGTCCAAACCGACCTGGATCAACCCTTGACTATGTCTTCAACATGTCAACAAGCATATAATAAATGCCAGGTACTATCAAGAAGGGTGTTAGGAACATTATTAACCAACAACACTATTTTAATAAATAAGACTACTTATTTATAATATTATTTATTTGTCTTATTATTAAGACAATTAAAATATATAAATTCACAGGCTTTTAACCCTCGAAGGGAAGAAGGGATTCTTAATAATTACAAGATTTATAGAATTATTTAGTGATAATCCCAAGGGACCGTCCACTCTAGGCGCAATTATTCCAGGTGACTCAGGGCTCATCCAACGCCAACCCTTATGATGTTATTAGAGAACGAAGTAGGGTCTAGTAGTTTTTAGTTTTGTATTAGGGTTAAATATATATTTAAAAAAATTATTTTTTCATTTCTTCTTAATTACGATAGTACGATAACTGTGGACAGTCTCCATGCAAATTCGCTTTAATTTGTTTCGCAAATCGTTTTAATTTCATCTTAGATGAAGTGCTTTTGGGCATACGGTATGCACCAAGACACTATACCCCAGGTAAGATTAATCCGAATAAATATCTTAATAAAATGCTATAATTGTGGACAGGTCCTTATCTAATATCTTCAAGGTTAACTGTACTTTTCGATTCTGTATTTCGATGAGAATATACATGATCTGGCATATACGAAGGAGCACTCATATAACATCCATCAATAACCAAATGACCAGTACTTAATTCCATTGATGTTTCAAACGCTTCAATATCATTACTGTGTATACTCGTATCAGCATCTAAATTTGATAACTCCACTATATTTTGTGTTAGAAATATCGTAGAATTGTTTTTATTGTTTAGCCTGTCTGATTGCTCATAATCATGGCCAGAATCAAAAACACCTAAGTTATTTATCGAAGGTGTGTAAATATTAGATACAAACTCTTCTTGAAATTGAATATCAAGTTCTGATAGTCCTTGGCTTTCACTGTCACTAGGGAGATGTTGTTGAAATGTTGAATTAGTTTCCTCACGACCTAAAGTTTCCTCTGTGTTGATGTACTGATTGCAAAGTATTTCTCCAAATTTTGCGGCTATTATACTTTCATTTGAAAGACTGTCTCCCTGAGATACTTCAGTTGAAGACTCGGTAGTCCCATAAATCTGAGAGTTTAAGAACTCATTCACACAAATAGTCTCAGTTCTTTCAATTTTCTTTGGTGTATTTCTAGCACTACTTTCACTGCGTTTTTTCATACGTCTTCCTTCTTTATGAGTTTTTTCATGACTTTTTAGATTACTGTGCGTCAAATAAGTTCGGTCACATCCAGGTTCTGCGCATTTATAAGCTCGATTATTTTCATGTCCTCTTATATGAACTTTTAATGTTTCTTTACACACTAGACGTCGTTGACATGATTCTATTGGACAAATGATGCTTTTTGTTTCATGAGTTCTTTGATGTAATTTTAAATAATCTTTTTGATTGAAAGCTTTACCGCACCCTTCAATATCACAAGTGAAAGATTTCTTATTTTCATGGATTTGTTTATGTCTTGCTAATCTTTGCATAGTATTAAATCCTTTAGAGCAATTTTCAAAAGTACATTTGTACTTTAGTTCACCAGTATGCATTAATATATGCTGTTGTAGAAGTGATGGCTTTCTGAAACGTTTACTGCAATTATCAATCTCACATGCATAAGGGACATCATGATTCTGTAAATGACAACTTAATTCTTTCTCTGTCATAAATGTTTGAGAACATCTTTTTTTCAGACATTTAAAAAATATTTTGCATTTTTCTTCATGTTTTTGCAATTCATCTTTACATTGAAAATAGGCTTGACATCCTTTTGTCTTACAAGTTCTATGTATTTTTTTGTGATAAGTTAAATTGTACTGAGTAGCAAATTTAGCCTCACACATTTCACAAGCATATGGTTTTTCACCAGTATGAGTTCTCAAGTGACGTTCTAATTTGTATTTCGTTGTAAAGGTCCATTTACACTCAGTAAATGAACAATTAAATTGTTTTACATCTGTGGATTCATCAACCATCCTATCAAAAGAAAATCAGTAACAAATTGTACCATTTTCGTCACAGAAGAAATGTCCTTGTGCATACTTAGAATGCACAAAGACACTCTTTCTGTATGAAAATTGAATTCACCTACGAATTTTGTGGATGGTCCGTTATTAGTAGTTGTAATTACCCAAGTTAGTTTTCTTGTTCAATATAGGACCGCAGACACAATTCATACAGTAAATATCATACTAGTACGCACAGAGACACTTTTTATGAATGAGAATTGAGACACATTTTGTGGAGAGCAAATAAATGCAATCAAAAACTTTTAAGTGTATATAAAAAGTAAATCGGTAGATCGTACCGATTTACATACAGCTTGCTTGTGTATTTTCGTAGATAAATGAAATTATTGGTACATATCGTGAGATGTGCGAGAATTTTAATATAGAAATTGCAACCACAGCTGCAGAAAGTCCTTGGTCTAATGGCTTATGTGAAAGACATAATGGAGTTTTAAAGGAATTCATTCAGAAAGTTATGGATGATACTAAATGTTCGTTGGACAATGCATTAGCTTGTTCTCTTTGTGCAAAGAATGCTCTTAGTAACTACAATGGTTACAGTCCGAATCAGTTAGTTTTGGTAAGAATATAGCATTACCAAACGTGTTAACAAACGAAATTCCAGCATTGAATGAAGAAGATTCAAGCAAAACAGTTGGTGATATTCTTAATGCAATGCACAAAGCTCGGGAAGCATTTATAAAATCAGATTCGTCTGAACGAATTCGTCGGGCTTTGAGGCATAATGTACGTACATGTAATGACAATATTTTTGAAACAGGTGATAAAGTATATTTTAAGCGCAATGAAAGTAATAAATGGCATGGTCCTGGTACAGTAATTGGTCAAGAAAACAAGCAAGTGGAACATATGTTCGTGTTCCTCTCTGTCATCTCACACCATGCAATAACCTGTTACAAACAGATGACCCGGAAAAGGTGTCAAATAAAATGAATTCAAAATTAAAAGATGATATTTCTGGTTGTCATGATAATCATCATGTTTTAGGAGATGTCTTCCCTAGTAACGACGAAAGAATTGATGAAATGCATGTCAACAATACCCAGAGTACAACTGTAATTAATGATGATACACAAGTTACTGAAGGTCAAATTCAGAATGAAGTTCCTGTAAGTGAAATAGCAAATGATTTTGATATGGATTACAGGATAGTCATATTACTGATTCTCAAAAGATAAAAGATGTTATTAAGCAACACGAAGGAAAAGAAATGGGATGTGTTCCTAAATTGAAATCTAAGATCATATACAAACTTACACCGGATGATAGTTGAAAAACTGTTGTTGTACAAAGTCGTGCCGGAAAAGCAAAAGGGAAGTATGGTAAATATTTTAATGTTGTGGACTGTGATAGCAATGAACAATTATGGTTAGATTTTAATAGATGTGTAAGTGAGTGGGAACCTGTAATAGAAAACAGAGAAGAACAGATATTATTGGTTGATTCAAATGCGCATCAGGTTGCTGTTTTAAGAATTGGCAAAAGAATGATGTGTATACTGTAATTGAAAACAACAAACAAACAGCAATATCAACTCGTTGGGTAATTACCACAAAAACTATTAATGACAGTAATATCATAAAAGCACGTTTAGTTGCAAGAGGGTTTGAAGAGCAAGAAATTAGAAATCTGTCAACTGACTCACCAACCTTTTCAAAACGAAGTTTTCAAATTGTACTCTCTATTATCGTTCCAAAGGATGGAAATGTAACACACTTGATGTCAAAACTGCATTTTTGCAAGGAAGCAAAATAGATAGAAAGTTATTTATTATACCTCCAAAGGAAGCTAATGCACAGAATGTTTTAAGGAAACTAGAGAAAGTTATTTATGGACTTGCAGATGCTTCACATGCTTGGTATTTACGAGTAAAAGAAGAATTACTATGGCTTGGCTTAAGAATGTCTTTGTATGATGAAGCACTATTTTATTGGACACATGAAAATAAATGTGAAGGAATTATGGTTGTGCATGTGGACGATTTTTTGTGGGGAGGTTCTGAAGGATTCAAAGAAAAAGTCATCAGTTCTCTTCACAATATTTTTCTTATTGGTTCTGAAAGTGTACAAACATTCAAATATGTTGATGTTGAAATTAATCAAAATTACAATTTTGTTAAGATGAATCAATATTGTTATATCAATGATATAGAACCATTAATGATAAATAATGTTGGCAATGAACACCAGCAGTTGACATGTAAAGAACAATCTGATTTCAGAGGAATTTGTGGGCAACTTAACTGGGTTTGCAGTCAGTCCAGACCTGACATTGCATTTGATGTTTGTCAGTTAAGCACAAAGCTGAAGGCTGCTACAATATCTGATGTCACTCATGCAAATAAAGATATTAGAAACTTGAAAAGCAATATTGATGTATCATTGATTTTTCATAAGATGACACCACCATTTCAATTAATTATTTTTTGTGATGCCTCTTTTGCAAATCTAGATGGAGGATCTCAAGGTGGCTTACTAGTATTCATGCGTGACAAACACAATAGAATTACTCTTCTTGTGTGGTCTTCAAAGAAAATACAAAGGATTGTTCGAAGTACACTTGCGGTCGAACCTTGGCTTTGGTTAATGGTCTTGATATGTGTGTGTGGTTAAAGCATATCATCAATGAAATTCTTGATGATGAATCAATAGAAACTATTTGTTATACTGATAACATGTCTCTAGTTGAATCTGTACACTCAACAAAACCAGTAGAGGACAAACAATTGGCTATCTGAGACAATCAGTGTAAAGAGGAGAGCCCAAAGTTGAATGGGTTCTTACTGGAAATCAAATTAGCTGATAGTTTGACCAAACAAGGGGAAAATAGCAAAAAGCTGTTTGAATCCCTGAAAACATGCCTGATATAGGGCATGTGGTTTAATTAATTTAACATTGTGTTTATGATAAAAAAAAATAATAAATAAATAAATATAAAAAAAAGAATGTTTGTAAATAAATGTGAATTTTCTTTACACCTTTCAGTTATTTTTTTTATAGTACTTCTCTGGTGTTAAAAGAAAGAAAAAGGAAGAAGAGTAAGAGTATCAGAATCATCCTTTGGTTATGTAAGGTTAGTGTGTAGTAGAAATACTACAAATACTCAATAAACCCATACGCTAAATGCGAGTAAGAGCCGCTTTAAGTTCTCTGTCAAATTAATGACAATTTTACAATTTATATATGTCAGAAGATCATCACCAATAATCAAATAATGGTTATCTATAATTAAAAGAATAGATAGGAGATTGTTAATCTCTATCTTTAGATATATATTAGTATAATAATTATAGTGTTATTGGTGGTGGGGTTTTTATATATCAATCTGTCTTGGTATAACTTTATATGGTATTCAAGTAAAGACTATTGTGAACAAGGTTAGCGATTTATCTATTTAACATGATGTTTGACGATGGTGCTAGCTAGCACCACTACCGCCACGGTCCGATTAATAACTGGTGGCGATTTTAAGGAATTATCTTACTCCTGCTGAGGGTTTTCATGATTGTTTTACTGTAGGACCGGATCGGAAAAATCCATTCATTCATTTCTGTATACTTGATACACAATCCTCCCCCCCCCCAGCGGCAAACAAACATGAAAAAGACAAAAAAATGGGATTTCGTCAAAATTTAAGATTTCGGAAATTTTCATATGGCTGCTAAGCCAGAGGGGGTAGGGGGGGTAAACTGATAGCGACCACTTTGCCGCTAAGGTCGACGTCACAAATATGTGGTGTTAGAGTCATTTGTGTGTCAGAAATAGGGTCGGTCGGCCGTTCGGCCATCAAAAAGTCATATTTTTGGCTAAAAAAGCTTCTTTCCACTGTCAGAGGCTTTTGGCACAGATCCGGAAATGCATATCCAGTGTGCATAGCCAGCCAGTGTGCATAGTGTACAAAAAGAATCAAAATGGCAGCGAAATGGTGAAGAAACACTTTCCGATCTGCCGGAAGGCCAGCGACAAAGGAAAAACTAAAAAAACGGGATCCCGCAATTGCAGGAATATTTTATCAAGGGATCCCGTAAAAATTTGATGTACCATGCATTTGCGTGATATAAATCACCCTCACACCTCACAATTCCTTGTCTGCGCACACGTCATTTAGCGGTGTCGTGCGTGAAGTATCTTTCATGAAATACAATACTTCAAATGATAACATAAAAGCCTACCATTGCAAAAAAGACATTCTGCGGTGCGATTAGTCAGAAATTAAGTCCCAAATGATCATTTGGCAGAAAAAGCCATATTTCAGGTTCTCAAAATAAAGCAGAAAGCACGTCATAACATTCTATGCACGGCTAGCAAATAATGCGTGTAGCAGTTTTGCCTTATGCGTGTGATTGACAACTTTCGGATGCCTCGTTTGAGGGATATCTCACTTACGAGGTTTTCCCTGACTGTATTCTGATTAATATATACAGATTAAAAATACTCGCACTATTTCTAAGTCACTGAGTATAAGGCTTGCCTTATACTCTCTTCTTATTCTATTAACTAAAAA
>JAUCNQ010042339.1:0-13139 GCA_032352715.1 Bougainvillia muscus | reverse complement strand
ACACTTCTGTAGGAATATTTCAAATATTTACCGAACACATAATTTGAAGAACACGTACAGATGGCTGCTTCCGTGTTTAACTATAAAAGATGAATAACTTTGTATGTTGAAATATAGATATAAAAACTGTAGAGTCAGATTCAGAACATGTTTATATACTTTAAACGACACTTCATTGGAGAATAAAATGAGAGGGTTTGTGAAACGAATCAAAACGAATTTTTGGGATGGATCTTAATTTTTCATAGATTATTTGAGGTAACAACGACCAAAGGTTATTGCAATGAATAATGTATCGTAAACAATTAATTGTAGTTCAGTGGCGGATCCAACCCAAGTCAAAGCAACACGATAGAGCACTGGAACATTAACTTTTTTAAATTGTTTAATTTTAAATACTTAATGTCTTGGGTTGGGTCTTAAACCATCACCATATATTTAGTAAGAAATCAAAAGATGATTACTTAGAGCTTCTAGTTTACTGCTATGACGCCTGCCATTTTTCAGTTAATATTAAGGCAAATATCCAATCGATTGCGTGTATACAACCAGACTCTATACTAAAGCACTCTCAAAATTCGTTTAAGTTGTTGCAGGTCAAAGCACATAATAAGCAAAAAGTATTTTTTTTCAAAATCTGCTGGGTGTACACACTAGCAGTGTTTAAGATCCTGCAGAACTGTATCGATTTTCATTCAGAAGAAGGCTCTTTGTGCATACTTAGAATGCACGAAGACACTTCATCTGTGATGAGAATGTTACGATTTGATATACGACTTTTCTGGTCGTTCCTTACCACGATTTTATGCTTATTATAATTTAAAAGTTATCTCAAAATTATACCATGTCTGTTTCCCTTTCTGTAGCGTTATGGATACGCTTCGGATTAATTCTAAAGTTGGACAACAAGGGGTTTATGTTATACTTTTTAACCACAACTGTAGAAATTACCTGCTAAATGGACAAAAAGAAAGCATATTAACATGATCCACTCCATGATTTTACTTTCCTCTTCACTTCGTACTTGCTTGTTGAATACAAGACGTTGAATAAGCAGACCAGTTGTTTGTTAACATTGTTTACTACCATACTATAGTTGTAATCGAAGTTCCTAATCCGTGTTAAACTTTACTATAATGAAAATGGACATCAAAACATTTATTAAACAAACAAGACCGTAAAAACCACCTCGTGCGCAGGCATATTTTACTTTCCATACTTTAGTTGATCAAGCAAGGAAAACAACTAAAAATTTGTAGAAACGAGGTTTTTTTTCCTTTATTGTTTCTTTCGTAAAGACTTTGGCTTATCGGTGTCCGTAAAAACTACTCTGGGTATCGCACAGCGAGATCACGAGTTTAGCCTGCTACTCTGCGCCGTTACTTGGCCGAACCATTCCAGGTAGGCTAATTCCGAAGGACGTCAAGACAGGTAAACAGATTTGTTGCATGCCTACGTGTGGCGAAGGCGAGTGTAGCTACCATAGCCTTAGTTTTGAAGTTAAGAAGACACCTAGCTACAATTTATTGGATATCAACAACATTTCATTGATGATGTCTATCGCCGCATGGAAAAGAAAACTTGGAAGGTCAGTTGTGCGCTGAAGACGCATTAGCTAGCTAAATATTTTTATAAGGTTATTTTCTCATTTTTTCTTGAATGCGTTTTGTGTGTTGTGTGAGACTGATGTGCTTCTGCGCGGTGCATCATGACAAAACCTGTAACCTGGAATCTTGTCCATATATCCGAAGAAAAATTACAATAGGTATATCATATTAGTCTGCACACCTCTAGTAGCTGTAGAATTTTCCATGTGTTTGTATTTCTATTATTTTTATAATATATAGGTAGACTAGCTAGCATTCTTCGAGTCGGTTGATTTAGCATTAAAAGTAGGAAGTCCTTTGGCTTATTTAGTTTAGGGGATTCCTAAGCTAAAATGATTCCAACGTCAAAAACACCCTGCATTATGGACTATGGGAAGATGGTAAAGGGCGAACGGCTATGCAGCCTAGGGGAAGATGGCAAAAGGCAAAGCTCGTGCAGCATGGAGGAACGAACGTTTTATAAAGTCAAAGGCCTACAAGCTTTAATAACCATGCCATAGAGTTGTTGCGTTATCTAACTATAAATTTCGAATAATAATACAACATTTAGTCAAATATAAAGCCGGAATACGAGCGGTATGACGCGGAATGTTTGAAGGGCGTGTATCCCCCGTTTGAACTCCTGCGAGATATCCGAAATGTGTTTCCCTCGTGCACGATTTTCGTAAACATTCACGGCGTAATGGCCACGTGATCTTCTGACCCGAAGAAAAGTTAGTTATTATGGAGAATTGTAGTACTAAATGTTATGCATTAACCTAGCTAGCTACACCTATGAAGCAGAAACTTTCGCGAGCATAAACTTTCACGATTTTCGCTAGCTATTTTTTAATTTTAGTCCAATTGGCAAAAGTAAAAGAAATATAAGGATTGACTGCTTCAAGAAAGATTATGCTGAAGAAATTTTCAAGGCAATTTTTGAAGCTGCTTAAGCTTAAGAATGTTAAGAAGATTATATGAATTTCCGTTGTATAGCTATCTCATCGATATACTGGAAGATTTCTTGCGTTTTTTACTTGGTACTAATAGAAATTAGAAAGTAGAGAATAACAAAAACATACTTGAAGAGTAGAAACTTTCACGAGTTGAAACTATAGTAGAAATTCGAAAAATTCGCGAAAGTAAAGCGGTGAGAAAAATTCTGTACAATTCCATTCGCAAAAGTTTATGCTCTACACTTTTTTGGAAAGCGGAATTTTCAAAACGTCCTAACATTTTTACAGCAGCTACTACTAATCTAAGATTACCAAAGATTGTAGCTCTATTCTCCTTGGAACTTTTATTAAAAAAGCTTTAAAATAATTTATTTTGATTGCTTTTTAAAAAAAAGTTTCCTTATTTAGCGGAATATTTGGAAAGCATCTACTCGCGAAAGTTTATCTCAAATATTTCGCGATATTTTTCCCTCGCAAAAGTTTCTACTCGCGAAAGTTTCTACTCTTAATAGTATAATTGTTATAAAGAAAGCAACAAGGTATGTATGTCAGTCAGTATGTAAATTTAGCTAGGGGTTTATTTCCCCTAAGGACTGAACAAAAACATCCAACCTTCCTTTTTACAAGGGTCAGAAAAATGAAAAATGTACATAAATATGTAAGCAAACGTATTGCAAGACATGGCAAACTTCAATCTATGATACCAAAGGTTTCGCTTCCAAACTCAGGACCAAAATAATAAGTAAATAAAACAATCCGTATCCGTAATTCATTGTCCTTAAGAACGTTCAGGACATCAACATAACTTTCAACAGAAAGAAAAAGGCGGCGACAGGATTCCCCTAAGCTAAATCAGCCAAAGGACTTCCTTCCTTCCTTCCTTCCTTCCTTGGGCCTCTGGTTTCTGGGCATACAATGTCAATTTGGAGATCTTCAAGTTTTACTTTTTGTTGCCTAGCTGATTTTGTACCAGAAGATATTTTGCCAACGTATTTGCTGATCAAGTTTAATTTTTCCTCAATGCTAATTTACACATTTTATTTGGACTAGAAAGTGTCTTTTATATTTGTTGTTAACCTTTTAAAAGGTTGTTTCCACTTCTGTCACAATAGGTCCACTTAATTGTCGCGCACTTTTGTGACAAAGTTGTGTGTGTTTGTTCCTTTTGTCATAATGGGTCCACTTTACGGTCGCGTACTGATTATGGCAAAGATGAACGTGTTTGTTTTGTTAGTGAGAATGAGCCAAGAATGGCACTAGCACAGTGCAGGCATGGTGCTAGCGTGTGTGTAAGAGAGAGCGAGAAAGTGTATGTTTGTGTTTGCTGAGCGAGTATATGTAGTATGTATGTGTGTGTTTGTGGTTTTTTCATTCTTTTTTTTTGTCAGAACTCTGAGAGTGTGTATGACTGAGAGAGCGAGAGCTATTATTGTATAGGGAATGAGTGGCATCTTCAACAGAAACACCTTGAAAAAAAGAAGAAGTACTATGTTGTGCTTTCTTTAGTAGGATAACCTACTAGAAATTAAAAAATCTGTCTTGCAAGGCAAGGATATCAAAGACTTCGCTCTTGTTAAGTTTAAATAATTAACAACAAATATAGATTCACATTGACCAATCTTTATGGGAGTAAAACCCTTAGCTCAATTTATTGATAATTTTCGTCAAGTACTGCATTGCCCCTGTTGCTATGTTATCCATAAATAAATGCCTGCCATAAAATATCCAAACTTTCTGGGGAAAATGAGTTAAACAAATGTACGCTTTTGTGTACTTGTTAACCTGTCCTTATTTTCTTTTTGGTATGTTTTCAAGCGACATGAAATATATAAAACCCATTCGGAAAAGCTCTTATAACGGTTTTACAAATTTGTTTTATTCCTCTCAATTTCCTCTGGCATTCTATTTGTCCGGAATAAATATTAAGGGCCAGTTGTTTGAATTTGGATGCAATATGGATCAGCTTAATCTGGTATTTAAAATCTCTTTACCCATTCAGATCTGATTAGAAATCAATTGTGATTAGCTAAAGTCAGATTTAACACTGGATTAAGCTAATTAGGGCCACACTTAAAATCCGGGATCCCGTTTATTTTATAGACAAATGTATAAAGTCATTTTTTGATAAATTATATCTTCCAAAAAGGGCAACTGTTCCTAAAAGGACCTTTTGATTATTCTGCCGTTTCTAGGTCAGATTTCTCTACTAACTAGGTCTACATTGCAAAAACTAATCGGTGGTGATAGCTTACCATTATTAAAGTTTGTTCTCAAAACGTCTTGTAGGCTAACTAATTTTGTTCAAATATTGTTTATCAGTACAAGTGTGGTCGCTGCAATGCTTCCTATACTGGTAACACAGAACGACATTTATTCATCAAGTCTATTTTAAATTGTTAACTTTATTTAGACATGGCGTCACATAGAAAAGCTGAATATCAGCTGACTATAAGTTATGTATAACTATCAGGAATCCAAACCCTATGAGATTTCTTTTAAATGTACATATCTCTAATGACCCTTATTGTTTTTTAAAACTGTTTATAAGCCTACATTTTAACATCTAAATTTTATAATTTACAAAACACTGAAGACGATTTTTTAATCGAAAATATTATGCATTCATTTTAACTTGTTTTTACTTTTTACCTATATTATTCATCAGAGCTTGCGAACATTTGTCAATTTCACACTTAACTAGAAAACGGTTCTCAGATATTTATAGACTTTCAGCTGTTAAAGATCACTTATTACTGTGTGATCATTCGCCTAGTTTTGATGACTTTAGTATTTTAGCGCAGGCTAATAGTAAATTTTGTTCTGGAATTAAAGGAGAGTATTTTAATAAGAAAGCATTCGCCTGATCTTAACCGAAATATCTCCTCAGTTCCGCTCTTTTTATATAATGAACGCTCTGGGAATAATTATCTCAGAGCATGCGAGACTTTACCTTATTTGGTAATATTTTAAAAAAGTTAATGACATTGTTATTTTATAAATCCCGAACTGTGTCAGTGTATGCTCAATTGGAAATATCCTTAGTATAGGACGAAACGTCATCAAAAAACATGGATTGTCACTAAAAACAATTTTTTTATGTTTTTCTTTTAACATATGGTGATGTGACATAATGACGTCATCAATATTTTTACGATTTTGTCAAGTTTGGCGCCTTATTGTGGACGAAATATTAATTATTTTAAACAACCCGGGAAATATGTGAATCTGCTTTGTATTAGCTATCAGAAAGTTTAAACAGAATTGAAATAGCATGAATATAACTTTAGAATTCAGTAATTGTATGATACATGCTATTTTTAACATCCAAGGGACCGGAGTAAAAAGTTCGAGATAGCGCGAAGTTCGAGATAGCGCGTGTTCGAGATAGCGGGAGTGAACTGTACGTCAGCAAAAATAAAATTATCCAAACTGTTCCTTTCATCACAAAACAATGTCTCCGAAGTTTCATTGTTATACTATAATCGTAGCAGGTACCTTCAGGTCCTAAGATTACCACCGAAACCGTTTGGTATCAAAGAAAGCGATTTGCCGTACTTTACACTTGCTACTTTTCATTTTATTTATTGTTAACAGTTTTTCATTTTTGTCTTTGTACACTATATGTATTTGTACTAGGACTCACCTTGTAAAAAGGGAGGTTGTACACATTGTCCAATCTTTAGGGGAGTAAAACCTAGCTCAATTTACTGATCATTCACGTCTAGTACTGCATTACCTCTGTTGCTATGTTAACTATTTATATATCAGCCGTCATTAGATATTAGTCTACACCACCCATAAAATTACAGTCAGATCCTTATAAAATGAAAATGGCAATATCTATTTACTGGATACCTCTTTTCACCTGAAATTTTGCACAGTATAAGTATTTAACAAAAGTATGCAGATAAAATCGTGTTTTCGTATTATTCTATATATTGTCCCGATTTGTCCCTTTTTTTTGCTTTTTCGGGTAAATCTCGGAAAACCCGGTAATATTTCCGGTATATTTCCTGTAAGCAGGTGGTTATAATCACAAAATTTCGTATGAGCATTACTATTACAGACCCTGGCTGAAACAAAACTTTAAAAACTCAATTACATGGGATTTTATGCGACTTTTATCAAAGTGCTCATTTCGCGCGGGACTCCAGATATGTATTGACGTCACTGACGTACTAATGGCGTCAAAAAAATAATGACGTCAGGTTGTTCATACTATTATATGGTAAGGTATAAATGTGCCAAGTCTTATGTTGTTGAGATAATATTCCAGAAGGTACGGAGGGGGGTCAGCCCTGCACAGCCCCTAAATACCCTAGGCCTAGTAGGGTTAAATATCAGGTAATTGTGATTTATTGAAATCTGATAATCTCGATTTTTATGCGGTGTTGTTTACATTTCATATAAACGCGCAAAAGAAATATGATCTTAACTGTTGTCTCCTGTGCATGTTTGTTTATTGAAAAACATGTATTTCACGAATTGACTTAATGTATAGAAAGTTACAGTTGCATCATATACAGTGAAATGATTTCTAAGGAATTCCGTTTGACTATTACAACTTTTGATTGATTAATGGTTATAAACTAGCAATTTGTGACTTATAGTATATGTCATTCTTACATTGCTTGATACATTTTAAGAACACAGTTCTAGGGTAACAGCAGTTTCGAGTCATTGGTAAAAGAATCTCTATGGTCAAGTCTTTCAAAACCTTAGTAAAACTTGGCATAAACCCTCCTCAATCGAACTTTGGGCACCCCGTTATGTTTACCCGCAGTTGTCTAAAATACTATACAAATTGTTTTTTCTGAATTTATATGATCAATCTGCTGCAACTTTCTCTTAAAAGTGCCCCTGGACATAATATGTATCAGATTGTAGTGGAAGAAGTGTTTTCTGAGATGAAAACTTGTAGCATGAGTATTATTCATGTTAGAACATTTCAGAGAACATTTCAAAGTCAGAGAACATATCGAAAATATTCCAAACATTCGGAAGCAGCCATCTGTACGCGTTCTTCAAATTATGTGTTATGTAAATATTTGAAAAATTCCTACAGAAGTGTCCTTGGTGGAGTTCATTTTTAGCATTGTTGCAAGCATAAAGCCTGCAACTATGCTAAAAATGCACTCCCCCATGCTCGATTATTTAGAGATTTGCTGCATATTTACAAAACAGATATTTTGAAGAACACCTCTGGAGGGATGCTTCCAAACATTCAATGTCAAATTAGTACATACGAAAAACAAATACCCAAAATAACAAAACGAACAAGAACGTTAACAAAAACCAACAAAATGAATATGGAGTAGTGTACATAGTGACGTGTGAATCATGTGGAAAACATTACATTGGGGAAACGAGAAAAATGGTTAAATCAGAAAGATAGAGCATAAACAGGGTGCCGAAGTTAAGAAACAAAGAGTACATGGGTTGTCTCCACATATTTAAGAAACAAAACATAGTATGAACTTTGATTACGTAGAAATTATGTACAAAAAAAACAATTATAACAAAAGAAATTTAAATAGGCAGTAGCAATAAAACTAGAAAAGATAATTACTACGTCAGAGAATTTTAATGTTTTTAATCGTTCACAGTTTTAACCGAAAAATTACTTAATCATTTAGCAAGAGGAAAAAGTAATTCAGTCTGATATCTGTATCCTTTTGAAATGTTGTAAAAGAAATTTATTATGATCAGAGGATGCTTCAACAAAGTTTGAAGAGAACATTTAATGAGTATAAATTATTTTAGTTTCTTAAAACCCAGTCAAAGTTAAGATTGGCCATTAGTTACCTATTAAAGGTTAATTGGTATATTCTCCATTGTGGTGCTCTGACTAGGCTGCTATTGCTTCAGCATATCATTTGTAGTTTTGAACAAATATGGAAATTACCTACAAATATAAGGCACCGTCACTGCACAAAATCCAACTGTATCCGGACTTTTTTTCAGTCAGTATTCGTCGGTATAAAGACAGAATGCGAGCATTCTGTCTTAATACCGACGTATACGGACTGAATACAGGAGTACACGGACTGTATAAAGGTCCGGATACAGCTAGATTTTGCGCAGTGCGTCTACAAAACTCCTATGGTGATACGAACCATTTTCATTACAGAAGAAATGTTTTTGTGCATACTAAGTATGCACAAAAAACAATCCTTTTGTATGAAAATTGACACGAATATCCTTACGAGTTTTGTGGACGATTCATAAGACAATGTCCCTAAAGTTACGTTTTACGGTTTTAATGTTTTTGAATATATGGTGTTCTGTAGTTCAGTAATTGCTACATGTTTCTTCATTTAGATAAATAACATAATACAACAAATTAACTAAAAAGAATGGCTGATCATACAAAACCAGTGATTATCGGCATTCGCAATGCCATAGAACATTTTCTTGAGATTGGAGATGGAATAAAGTTATGGTATCGTACATGGGGTAATCGATCTAATGGTATCCCAGTGTTGTTTGTGCACGGTGGTCCGGGAAATTGTGTTGGAGATTATAAAGATATTAACGAACAGTTTTTTGATAAAGACTTATTCTTTGTAGTGGAAGTTGATCAACGAGGGACAGGCAAATCGCAACCAAGTGTACGTGATGACTTTAATCATATGCTAAAATATCAGAATATCACCATTGATCAGATGGCCACTGATTTCGAATTGATTAGAACTGAGCTAGGTATAGATTGCTGGCTGGTATTTGGTGGTTCATGGGGTAGTTGCTTAGGACTGTACTATGCTCAACGATATCCAGCTCGTTGTCTCGGTTTAATTATTCGTGGAATAGTTCTATGCTTAAAGGAACATTTTGATGCAGTTTATGCACAAAACTCATTTGAAAATAATGAGCATCGTTTGAAGGAGTTCAAAATATTTTTTGAAATTGCTGCAGAAGAAGCTCAAAAGCGTGGAGAATCTGTCCTAGATCCAAATGATTCTGAGCGATTTATTCGTTTGTATGAGTCAATGATTCTTAATGGTAGCCGAGATGCAATTTGGAGGTTTCATGTCTTTGAAAATAACTTAATGGAAGAAGATCCAACCAAGTTATTGGATCCTTACGTGATTTTAGAGGAAGACTTGCCAGCGGCAGCATCGGTTTGTTTTTTTGAATGTCGTCTTCTTCTACACGGGACATTTGAAAAACCATTGTGCTTAATCAATGATGTAAATCAGTTAAAAAGGGGACCTGTTAAGACATGGATTGTTCAAGGTACTGGTGATGAAATCTGTCCTGATAAATTTGCACGAGAACTTGTAGCTAAATTGGCAGAAGAAGGTATACCACATAAATCTCATTTTGTTGATGCTGGCCACAAAGCAAGCTCGAATGGTGTATTTCGTGCACTCCAGGAATGTGTAAGTGATTTTCTGTCTACTGTGTGATAGAAGACACTTCTGTTTCATTTTAGTTGTTTTCCTGTGTAATGAATTTGTATGGCATTTTCTTAATAAGATGCATTTATGAGTGTATTTATATATAGCTATGTTCTATGAGAAAGTGCTTTGTACTATACATTAGTATTAAATTCCCGTAATAAATTTGTTTCTTTCCTCGTTAATTATCACTCAGAAAAAAGCGTGTAGTCCTAATTCACTGGACCGCTTATAAATTCGTAGAAAAATAAGACTAGATAGGGTTCTGATTCACTAGGAAAATAATACTAGAGGTCTTAATTTCCGAGTCTTTAGTTCCTGTGACATCGACACTGACTTCCTACGTTTGATTGAGTATGAATACGGAGTCGAAATTTCCAATAATCAAATGTATCGTGCACAGAAACGTGATATACCTTACAATATATGAAATTATCACTCACTCTTTCGACTATATCGAATTACTACGCAGAGAAATCACAGGTGTGTCACAACTCAATACCGAAATTTTATGTCTCAACCTAAACCTGTCTTCAGGGTGATATTTAGATAGTTGTTTGTTGACGATTCTAGTCATAGTAGGATCATCACTACCGAAGGCCAGAAATTTTATTTGTTAATGCTTTTAGATGTTACTAATGTGATTCTGAAGGGGGCATATTTGTCTAGTATGTCTAAGGGGCGTAACAACCCCTCATTTAACCCCAGTTACTAACTTACTAAAGATTGCAAGCTTGTTTTGTGCAGCCCACAATACATGTGACCTCCCCTAGGGAAGGCAACGCGAACCCTAGGAGGCAACATAGGTCTCGGCAAAGCGGTGCTGATGTTGGATGAGTATTGAAAGCAGGAAGTCCTTTTCACACTTCCAGCTAATGGGAACCTTTTTGCCGTTGATATTTGGAGCTGTCCTTGCAGGGACGTTCTACCCTGCTAAACAGGTTATATAAATAATTTTTGTTTTATTTTGATAACCCAGTTGATGACTTTTTGAACGACTAACAGACTACCCACACTCTTAATTGCAAAGCAAGGTTGGCATTGCTTAGTGTTAACTGTGAAAGGAAACTGATGACAAGTTTACTGGATCCTTCGACTAGGATGATGCGCCCAGAGTTTTGATACCTTCAGGTGCCAAGATTAGCATCGAAACCTTTTTGGTGTCAAAGAAAGTAATTCGCCATAACTTGCACTTTGGTTTGCAACTTTTGTATTTGTACATCGCATTTGTACTTGGACTTGTCTTTTATCTATGTCGTTAACCTTGTAAAAAAGGGAGGTTGTACACATTGTCCAATCGTTAGGGGAGTGAAACCCTTAGCTCAATTTATTGATCTGTTACGTCAAGTACTGCATTGCCTCTGTTGCTGTGTTAACCATTAATATATATATGAAGTGGCGTCAAACGTGGCCGGCGTATAATGAGGGCTGGCGTAATTAGTGCTAGCATGGTATAAGATAAAAACAATAGATGATTCAACAAAGTTTCTGATTAATTATTTACTTTAAAGAAGAAAAAAAGAAGCATACACACGGTTCTATTGTTTCCAATTCTGTTGTTTCCAGTTCACATTGCTTTCATTTTAATTCCTACTTTGTTAGATTTCCTTCCTAAAACCCACTTTATGAACGAGAATTAAGAAGTTTGAGCAAATTTCAGCATACAAGGTGCGAAGATTTGGAAGGCGAGGAAACGTACATGATTAGTTTTCCTATAGCGAATCAGCGAATTAAACCTGGCGTCCCAAAAGCTTCGTGAAAATAGAGGTAAGCCCATTAGTCAGTAAAAGATCACGAGAAAATTTTCAACGTGTGTCTAACTATCCAATTCCTGACGATAAAGCTAAGTGGATAGTTATCTAACTATCCAATTCTTGACGAAAAAGCTAATTGGATAGTTACCGCTTTTGTCTAACTATTGAATTTTTGACGAACAAGCTAAATGGATAGTTACAGCTTGTGTCTAACTATCCAAAAATTTCCCTACAAGATAATAGATAGTTAGAGTTGATGACGTCATGAATGACGTCATTTTATCTAAAGATGACGTCATTGTAGCATTGTGAAGTCACAAAAGTCGTAATTATCCAAAGATTCTGTAACTATCCAAAGATTCTGTAACTATCCTAATTCTGTAACTATCCACTTAGACAATCTGGTTGTTACGTGATGTGGTGGTGTGCTCAACCCACAACGATAGCTTGTTTGCATACGATTAGATATATCCATTTCAGTTGTTGCTATCGTTGGTAAAGTGTTTGGTGTTGGACATTGTGCGGAGACTCATCGAGTCATTCCAGTTGATACATGATGTGGTGGTATGCTCAACTCGTAATGATAGCTTGTTTGCATGCGATTAGACAGATCCATTTCAATTGTTGCTACAGTTGGTAAAGTGTTTAGTGTTGGATATTGTGCGGGGACGTCACGAGTAATTCCAGATGATACGTGATGTGATGGTGTGCTCCACTCATAATAATAGCTTGTTTGCACAGGATTAGACATTTTTATTTCAATTGTTGCTGCAGTCAGTAGAGTGTTCCGTGTTTGATATTGAGGCGGGACGTCACGAGTCATTCCAGTTGATACACGATGTGGTGGTGTGCTCAACCTATAATGATAGCTTGTTTGCATACGATAAGACATATCAATTTCAGTTGTTACTGGTAAAGTGTTTGGTGTTGGATACTGCGCGGAGACTCCACCAGTCATTCCAGTTGATACATGATGTGGTGGTGGGCTCAACCCATGATGATAGCTTGTTTGCATACGATTAGACATATCCATATCAGTTGCTGCTACAGTTGGTAAAGTGTTTCGTGTTGGATATTGTGCAGAAACGCCACGAGTCATTCCAGTTGATACATGATGTGGTGGTGTGCTCATCCCATAATGATAGCTTGTTTGTATACGATTAGACAAATCCATTTCACTTGTTGCTACAGTTGGTAATGTGTTCGGTGTTGGATATTGTGTGGGACGTCACGAGTCATTTCAATTGATACAAGATGTGGTGGTGTGTTCATCCCATAATAATAGCTTGTTTGCATACGATTAGACAAATCCATTTGACTTGTTGCTACAGTTGGTAAACTGCTTGGCGTTGGTATACCCTATGCATTACGAAGCGTGCCAGGAAGGAAATTATGCTTAGATCGAGATGCAAAAACATTTACAACAAGACTCCATCGATAGAA
>JAUCNQ010042228.1:0-13142 GCA_032352715.1 Bougainvillia muscus | reverse complement strand
ATAACGATGGTATCCACATCCCATCGAAATATCGCAAAAAAATTGTAAAAGTAGAGTTATCTCCGTAAATACACGTTATTATTTATAGAATGAACAACATAAGTATTGCATCTTATTATTTTCTATTTTCACATATGCAGAAAAAAAACAGTTCGCTCTCAAATCACACCGTTTTCACTACAGGAGAAATATTTGACGGTTTCTTTTAAGCTGATACCTCGCAGGAAAACTAAATCACATATATACAGTGACTCATCCTTGTTTATTCAAGAGCAAATGCAATGGCGGATTCTGAGATCTAGTCTAAAGGATACTCAAAAAATACTCAAATGCATAAGTAAACATATTAAGAAATAATGGCTCTCCTTCTCAATGCTCTGACTAAGGGCCGGATCCGCCACTAAAGCGTTGAAAGATATTAAGAGCACTGAGTTTCGGGAAATAATTCGCTAATCTTTTACTGCTCAATGACAGCTGACTTTCTATCAGTCGTTTACTTAGTAAGAAATCGAAGGCTATTCAATTTTCGGCTACTTCCAACTACGAATTTTTGAGCAAATGTGAAAAATTTAAAAAATAAAATAAAATTTCCTGGAAAAACTATCGCGAAAACCGTGAAATTTTGCGCCCGCAAAACTTTGTGTGTCCAAAATAAAACAAAACTTTAACAATCCTAAAAATAAACAACTAAGAAGTTTTTGTAAGGTATATGAGTCGAATAAGGTTGGAGGCAAAGCATTTATAAAGAGAGACCAAAAAAAGCTAATATCTTACAGATAGACAAACACTAATTAGCCTCTAAGTTATTTGGGGTTTCTTTGACCTAATAAAATATAACGACTTAGGTCCACCATATAACTTTGTAACTTTACCTGTATTAGACCATATTCGTTCATAATTCAAATGCTCAAACAAGACCGTAACCACTACGTTCCCTTATACTATATACTAATTTGTCTTCTGTAACATTCTTTGGGATTTTCATATACAAGCCACAAGTTGATGTACTCGGTAATCTGTCTTCATTTATAAAATAAATTTCAATCTTCTTAGGAAGTCCGAATACTGGTATACGGTCAATTCCAGCAGCAAATATAAGAAAGTTCTTAGTTTTAGTCCCTCGTACTTTCTTTGTTCTAGATTAGCAAGAAACATCTCAACTTCAACAATTGCGTCTGCACAAGAGTCTTGTTCGTTGCTACCGACCTCGCCAGCTTCAAAGGTAAGCACCTTTCGTAGATCACCTAACTTGATATCGTCAGCACTATCTTTAATAAAATATTTTCTCGCACAACAACCTTTATCGATGATGTTTTTATCGACCGATAAAACCCCCTGCTGAAACTGATATATTCCTGACATTTTCGAAATTACACAGAAATATTCTTTGAACGACGTAATATCTTTACCAGTATCACTAGTTGGTACTATATTAGCATCTAAGAGGTGATCTTTATTTCCGGCTCTGATTTCATTGACCAACTTAAAGTTGGTACTCTCCATTTTGAACATCTATAGTACGACTTTCCCTCTGTAATGAAAGCATAACCTCTACAACCGCTGTATGAAAACACTGCGGCCCCCTACCAATATTGAGAATTGCAAGTGCAGAAAGTTGTCCAAGAAGGAAATAACGCTGATTGAGAATCGCATCTGTATACAATGTGAACATTAGCTCTTGAGAATCGCCAAAAAAGTACGAATCATTCAAATTTAAATATTCCATACAAAAAAGCAAAAACTCTCTAAACGGGCCACCATCGTCACTTACTGTTTCACCAGCCCAAACTACTGTAAAGGGTATTGTAGCATCTAATTTTTGTTTGTATATATAACGCAAAAATGATTTCGGCCTTCTATGTGCCTCAACAACTTTTTTGGCTTGGATGTCCGAACAATCATTTTGAGTAGTTTTATCCACTAGATACTTATCAAAACAGCCGTTACATTTCTTAGTATCTTTTTCTTTTTTTTCCTGTCTGTCCACCAAGTACACACCATCTATTGCTATATCTGCCTCTTCATCTGCGTAAGCAAATCTGTCAATATTATCATCTTCTGGAATTGAAAATCCAGATATCTCAACTTCACTGTCCTCCTCGTAGGCTATAGGATCTTCACATTCCTACATATATAAACATCTCCTTATTTCATGGTTGAACTATTTGTCTGTCGCAGAGTAACTTGAAGTGCATTGGGTCCAGCGTTTGAGCACCAGCCCAATCATATACTGAAGCAATAGATGTATTAGGACGGAAAATTCGTCTAATCGTACCTTTCGATGGACGCCGTAGTGAAACCACTGTATGTTCTTCAGCTAATGGTGGTTCTTCTACAATTCGACTTGCTCTTTCATTCTGTAGCGAAATTTTCTTTGCAACTATCTCCTTCTCAAATCGCGTTTTTTCATCTTTTTGGATATCTTTTAGCAGACTCTCGGTGTAAGCATTCATTATCTCGGTTCTTAACTGTTCTCTTTCTTCGTTATTTCCAATTAGAGAACTTGTGGAGGTCATTGTATCGCTATTTTCTGAATCAAGTTTGCCAGTCTCCGTCTCGTCGTCACTGTTCATTTCTTCCGTATTTATTTCTTCATTTGTAAATGAAGGAAATTTTGATGATGGAACAAAATCGTCTTGGTCTACGGAATCAAATCTAGAAAAAGAATCCAGTACATCGGTAGTTCGCTGCATAAGAAGATAAAATCGAATTCTTGATTTTGAAATGCCAGAATCCTCAATATACTTTCCTAAAGTAAACGGAACCTCTGCGTCTCCAATTTTAAAGTACCTAGCAATTGGATCACCACTAGGTGTACCTAATTTGAAGATATATGCAGAGCTTCGTCCAAATTTCCCATTTTGCCCATTTTGAAACAATTTGTTTATCGCAAAATCACGTATCTCCTCGTACCCACAGTCCATGGAAAATTTGGAATCTTTAGAGCCTTGACTTCGTTGTTGTATGAAGCGACCTTCCTTTATTCGATACAGCATATATCCAATTTTACATAAACGATTTTTATCACTCTCTTCGCCTTTCTTACTTTTAGAAAGAACGTTTTTTATGTTGTATCCTAGTCTTCGTTTTTTTGATTCGATTTCTTCTTCCGAGCTAACGTCCATTTTAGAACAACAGGCCCTCAGTGCTATCAGATCCCCTTTTGCAGTTAATCCCAAATCTACTAGGTCTTTATCATTTGCAGCAACACAAGCATCAACGTCCATCTAATATAAGAAAAGTATAGAGAAAGAATTACAAAATATCAGTTGTAGTTTTCTAGAAAATTAAAGTTACCGTATTTCCTCGAATGAGAATCGCCTATAAAAAAAAGTTATTTAATGAGCACAGCCCTCGAATTAAATCTTCTAATCTGTTATTTTTGCATCGCTCAGGAAAACTTAACAAAAGAGTTCTGCGATACTATAAAGAATAACCTAAAATAAGTGAAAAAATCTTATTTCATACCATCTAGGTAGAAAAGAAAGAAGCGCCTTATTTTTATTGAGTTTTGGGAAATTTATCTTTGCGGATCAACGATTTTGATCGAATTTTGCGGAATTTATATCTGCAGATTATGGGAAAAAACGCAAAAATAAATTCCACAAAAATTACTAGGCTAATTAGCCCACCTAGTAGCTAACGCACGAGGTCTTCCAAGGAAAACGGTTCTACTATAATGTAATATAATTAGATTACTATATGCACTATAGCGCTCTATTATGTACTATAATGTACTAATATGTACTATACGTAGAATATTGCGACGCTTATTCCAGGGCGGCACTTATTTCAAAATTTCATTCTAAGTGCGTTGCTCAAACCTCCGTTTATTCGAGGGCGGCATTTACTCGAATAATTACACAAAATAAATTCCACAAAAAAATCTTCCGTTAAGGTACGGTTTGTTTAAGCCTACCCATACTTTAACAATTTTGCAGCAAACACATTACAAATTACACGATTTCTGCAGTCTTCTGTATGTCAGGAAATGAGCAAAGCCGTCGGAGAGTGAATTATACCAAACATTCGCACTCGTGCGATAGTCGGTAAGAAGAGGAAATGTTCTTGGAAGCGTTAAACAAGCCACAACAATTAAACGGAGAAACTATTTCGTAAATGTTTTAATAGTTTAACAAATGCTCGTTAGCCCTTACGAAGTAGGTTTAGTCTGGATCTTTTAGCTCTGACTTATATTGCGAAAATATAGCGTATATATAAACCCTTAAATGCCTACTGTAGAAAAGATTTTCGCCCCAACTTAAACGATCCTCCAGCAAACGCTGCAAGAATGTCCAAGTATGTGTGACCATATGTTTTTAGGTGTGTGGCCATACGTCGTCTTACTGTAAATTACAAATACTAGTTGTGGTTCTCTAGGAAAATTTCCGTTGATATAGAGCGGTACCAATCATGGTGTTGCCTCACAGGCATAACTTTATTCACTCAAAAAACAGCCTAATGTAGCTGCACTTACCTTCTGTTCTATGAATCTTTTTAAGACATCATCCTTCACGAGACGATCACGAAGAGAATCTTCTACTTAGGTGAAAGAAAGAAAAGACAAGCATTATTTCCCCTGTTTGTGACAAAAAATAAGTGAATTTTAGCTATGGCTAATTGACTACTGTATTACTCTTGAGAGCATTACGTATAATCCTTTCGAATGACAACCATGCTGTAATATGAAAACCATGCTGTAATATGAAAACCATGCTGTAATATGAAAACCATGCTGTAATGACAACCATGCTGTATGTGTTTTATGACAATATGTTAATTATGGTATCAATTATGAGTTGAACGAAGTTGATAATTCTACATGCCGATGCTTGATGCTTCTGCATTTATTTTCAGTATAACAACGCAACGCAAGTTGTATCCTGTTTTTCTTACCTTACCTTACCTTACCTTCTTAGCTTCGAACATTCCATCTTATTTTTATTAGCTGTTCTGACGTTGAACCCAAACACAAGAATTAAATCAATTTTTGAATAAAAAAAATTAATTTCCACAATGCTCTTTATTAAAGGTCAGAAAATAAATTAAGAAATGTCCTAAGGTGATGGTTATTCTACCATAAAAAAACACATATTTTTCCTTGTTGATTAGCAGTTTTCACGCTAAGGCTACATTAAAGATATATTTGTTATGATGGTGAGTATGTTCTATTGTTTTGGAATAGAAAATACTCACCATCATTACGAAAATAAGAAGGTCATAGGTTCATTGAAATAGGAAATAAAACCATGTCAGTATCTTCTGCTACTTGGATTGCTTTTGCTTTTTTTTTATGAGAACCCAGTTATCATAAAATTTAGGCCCAGAAATGGTAAAAAAAATGAGAACATTTTAAGAACATCTCAGCCTAAGTACACAACATTATTTTCCTTTAGGAACCGTCCACAAAATTCGTATGGAAAAATCGTATCGATTTTCATACACAAGGAGCGTTTTTTTGCATACCTAGTAAGCACAAAAACACTTCTTCTGTGATGAAAACCATAGTCAGAGCAATACGAAGAAGGAGAGCTAAAATTTCTATTCTTAATAGCCTTCTGTATGATGATAGTCTAAGAGAACCACTTTCATACAGAAGCTATTAGAATTAATGACTTTGAGCATGATTTGCATCTCCATTTCATTGTTGTGACTAGGTAAAAGCACGTTCTGAACCTGCCTGAGGACAGGGAAAATCTACCCGATCTATCCATCCTGTTTTACAATAGACCTAGTCACAAGTTATAGCTATGTATCTACCTATATCGTGCAGTACTACAGTAGCTAAACATAAACACTGTTGTAAACTCGTAATTAGCAAGTGTTGTCAAGGCTCAAAGAGCACCACTTGTTTTCATAATAGCACCATAACTACATCTGAAATGCAGGATAAAAATGAGCACATCCAGCCCCAGTCAATATTTAGACGTAATAACCACTACAACAACATGTTTTGTTATGACCTTCCACAAACAGACAGGACAGGTTATCATCAAAGTAAAGTTAGCGAAAATCATCTTTATACTTTTTATAACTGAAGCTAAAATATACGGCCGTCAATATAATAAGCAAAATCGCCTTGAAATCACAAAAGGACAAATATCTAGGGGAAAAATAAGGAAACTTACTGTAAGTATTTCTGACATGGCCGCCATCTGTCATTATAACAATATTCAAATGCAATTGTAGCACAATAATACCCACGTGGTAAAATAATTTTATATCTGGCATTTTATCTGGCAATTTATCTGACAGTTCATCGAGCTGTCAGATAATTTGTCAGATAAATTTTATCTGGCAATTTATCTGACAATTTATCTGGCAGCTCAATGAGCTGTCAGATAAATTGTCAGATAAATTGCCAGATAATTTGCCAGATAATTCTTTATCTGGGAATTTATCTGGCAAATTATCTGGCAGTTCATATCGAGCTGTGAAATAAATTGCCAGATAAATTATTATTTGGCAATTTATCTGGCAATTTATCTGGCAGCTCATCTAGCTGTCATGTAAATTGCCAGATAAAATTTAACTGACAGTGCCAGATAAATCGTGTTTATCTGGCAATTTGCCAGATAATGGACACTTATCTGACAATTTGAAAGTTATTTATGACTTATCTGACAATTTCCCAGATATTGATGACTTATCTGACAATTGTCAGGTAAATTTCGTACGTATGCAAATTTAATATTGTCAGATAGGGGCCACCGTAACTTTCAGCAAGTGATCTGCCACACGGATATTGATCGTACTTGTGAAATTTTGCAAGGCCTGTAAGAGTATTACAAATCCAGAATATTTCCTTCAACAGACCATAATTTGGTATAATATATATAAATATAAATAAAATAGGAGCACAGTCATCTCATCTTTTATACTCTCTACAGATAAAAACTATGAATAAAAATGTTCATAAAAACATAACTTACAGTTTATAAACAGGACAGATAATAAGGGTATGATAAAGACTTGTCAGGTCTTATAGTCTAATATGGACACTGAAAAGTCTATCATGCTATAGTACGTTATCTCAGAAATTCCAATTTAATTCTACCTTATGGACATATGCTTTGTTGTGGATAAATGACAGTAAATCTACCTTGATATTATAGCATATAAGGACTTCAATGTTACACGTAGCTAGCTACGAACATAGCAACAATACTTTTCACTCTAATACACAAAAAACTAACATTTTTAGGATATATAAGACCTGTTAAATGGCACAATTCCTTTACTTATAAAGCAAATGCAGGTATAGGTAGTAGTTTTTTCAAAAGGAATTATATATACGGTAGGAAACTCTGCAAAAACTGAAAATATCGCCAACTTTTATAACACTGTCCCTAAAGGCGAACGAATGTCCCCTACAAATTTATTGCTATATGTCTCCCTTAGACCTAGCATAACATATGTAGATATCAGTTAAAGCAATAAAATCAAATATGCAGAGATAAGGATCCATTTTCTTTCACAATATCTACACACAGTCCACATTTAAGTCTCTTCTTGTTTTGACTACCGCAAGTGAAAGCTTATCCTGTTTGCACAAATGTGTGATAAAAAAACAACCAATCAGAGCTAAAAGATCATAACAAACTTGGTTTCCAAGCTACTAAGCCATTAATGTTCTCATAATATCAAGAGAAATAGGTGTTAATGAGTTTAAATTACATCCGCTTTGATTCACCATTTTGGGAATTGACCGCGAAGTTTCATATTAGCCAACAGAAGAGTGCGCTTCACAAACGATTGCCGACACAATGGAAAAAACAATAATAACAATCGTAAGATTGCGTTGGCAAGTGCAGTCATGCTCTGCATGTTGCTTAAAATTATTTTGACTTTATGTGTTAGAAGACCATCGTTTACATCTGTCAATTCGGTATGTTATTCTTTTTATGGTGAAGAAGTAGAAGACCTGCCCTCTTCTTTGATATACGAATCATTGTACGTTTTACAACAAGATAAATGTACTCTTTTTCGACCGAAATTGGCATTACAGATTATATTGCTTATAAGTGGGGATGTGGAACGATCTCCTGGTCCAGAATATCATGTGTTGGATGCGGATTTAGAAAAGACCACTTTTCTACTATCGTCGCCAAACTCAAAAGAAATGTATTTGTCCTAAGAGACAACGTTTTCATCATGTAGCAGAAAAGAGTGTTGAAAATGAGCTGCGCAAACTAATACGTAAAACGTCTGGACTAGATGACATCCCACCAATGGTGCTGCATCTCAGCTAACATGCTATCGATTCCACTTACAAATATTATTAACATGTCATTCACCGCTGGAGT
This sequence comes from Bougainvillia muscus, assembly GCA_032352715.1. NCBI lineage: Eukaryota > Metazoa > Cnidaria > Hydrozoa > Anthoathecata > Bougainvilliidae > Bougainvillia > Bougainvillia muscus. The sequence goes on along the minus strand of JAUCNQ010042228.1, from coordinate 4,836 downwards.
TTTTCCTTCACACTGGAAACGTTCGAAACTAATACCAATTTATAAAGCTGGTGCCAAAGATTTTATAGAAAACTACAGAAACTACCGTTTCTGTTATTCCAGCGATATCGAAGATAATTGAGAAAATAGTTCATCGTCAACTCTCTGACTATCTAGAAAAGAACAATTTGCTCTCAGAAGGTCAATTTGGATTTCGTAAAAAACGCTCCACTGAATTAGCTATGTTTACTGATTGTGTCAAGAGAAAGGTCAATGAAGGAAAGCTTTTATGAGCCATATTCATTGATCTTAGCAAGGCATTTGACACTCTGAGCCATGCAAAGATTTTAACCAAATTACAGTCTTACGGAATTGACCATGCCGAGATTCTATTGTTTCAGGATTATCTCTTTAATCGTACTCAGCATGTTCAGTTTGGCGATGCCTTGTCTAATGGTGAAAAAGTAAATTGTGGAGTGCCTCAAGGTTCCAATATTGGGCCAATATTGTTCCTCTTGTTTTTTAACGATTTCCCTTCTTGTTTAAAGCATTCGAAAGTTGTAATTTACGCAGACGATACTGTTATATATATGTTCCAGGAAAGGATGCGTTTATCATTGAATCCCGTTCATCTGCAGATATGTAAAGAATTTCTAAATGCTGTTCAGATAATGAACTTATCCTTAACTAAGCCAAGGGTAAGACCGAAGCTATGTTATTTGGAACAGCAAAGGAACTGCCTTCTTTGAATATTTGTTTTGAAAATGAAATAATTCAATTCACTTCCGGATTTACATTAAGAACAAACACCATATACAGTAAGCACAAAAGCAATATCTATTAAGCACAAAATCAATATACAGTAAACACAAAACCAATATACATTAATCACATAAGAATTATACATTAAGCACAAAATCAATATACATTATGCACATAAGAATTATACATTAAGCACAAAATCAAAATACATATGCACAAAAGAATTATACATTAAGCACAAAATGAAAATACATTATGCACAAATGCGATATACATTAAGCACAAAAGCAATATGCACTAAGCACAAAAGCAATATACATTTAGCACAAAACCGATATACATTAAGCACAAATACAATTTACATTACGCACCACAGCAATATACATTACGCACAACAGCAATATACGTTAAGCCCAAAACCAACATAAAACTAGCCCAAAACGATATTCACTTAGCAACTTTTTTATTCGGAGACCTTGTTCTTACATTTTGTTTACCTCTGAAACGATATAAAGTACTTTTTGTTTACCTTTCTTCTCTGGCAACAACAAAAAAGTGATCATTCGATGCTTTTGCGACAAATTCTGTAAAAGTTGGTATATTACTTACAATTTTGTTTTCTTTAGCCCCTGTTAAAGGGTTCTTAACAATTTTCACTTTGTATGATTTATATTTCAAAATTCTCCAGGCTCGTCTTTCAAGGTTGTAATCATTTGAATTGAGTTTCAGATTTGGATTCTTGATAACGATATCATATACGTCATCATCAAATGAACATACGTCTTCAGTGGTGGACTCAGAACATGCTTTTACCTAGTCACAGCACGGAAATGGAGATTCAAAGCATGCTCAAAGTGATTAATTCTAATAGCTTTCTGTATGATGCTGGGTCTTTTAAGACCCATCATCATACAGAAGGCTATTAAGAATTATTAGAAACTTTTAGCTCTTCCTCGTGTTGCTCTGGCTAGGGCTGGATCCGCCACTGGTCTTTACAATAGATAAAGTGCTATTTAAATATAACTATCAAAATAAAAGAATGAAACTGCATTGCGGCACAGTAACACTTATCTTGTCAGCTATATTTTAAGACTTTTCTTATCAAGAAAAGCGTGAAAAGTATACGCAATTATCTATTAGCAAAAGTTAAATATAGGATAAACTTGCTGCATTTTTAAAACGTTCTATAATGGTCACATATTCTGTAATAAATCTGATGTCATATCGCAGTAGGGTGTGTGACCATTCAATGAACACGCAAAATCAACCAGTTTATATAAATAATAAAGAAAAAAATCATTCTCGAATTTTTACTAAGTTAACATGTACAAGCTGATGTGATGTAATGGGGCCTTTAGCTGTGATATTCCAAGAATTTAATAGTTTATTTTCTGCAGTAAACATATTTTAAATTTAAAAGAACACTTCCTTTTTAAATCATGCGAAATGAATGAATATACATTAAGCACAAATATACATTAAGCAATATGCACAGGGAGGAGGGGCATAATCACTGCCCCTAGGGTTTTCAGCGACAGAAGAAACCCGGTGCCAATAGGGTTAAAGGCTAATCCTCGTGTGTTAAACAATTAAAAGTTTATCAGTTTTAGTCTCCATATTGCTGTTTTCCCTATGTATAAATACGACACTAGGTTCGGTTTGGGGTTAGGGTTAAGGCTACTGAATGGGAGATAATTTGGTTTATGTAAGTACTTATACAGATAAGCAGATGGTCTTAAGCAATTAAGAATAAACGACTGCGATTCCCCCTGTTATTGCTGTGACTTGGTTAGATGGTGTTATTAGTCATACTTTTTAAAAAAGAGATTATTATGACAGAGTATCCATTGTTCAAAAAAATATACATGCTTGTCCGGATCCAAGAAGAAGCAAATATCTGCGAAAAAGTGTAAAACTATTACAATTTCTTTGAAATTTTAATGGTTTTACATTTCTTCGCAGGCACTTGCCTACTATTTTCAAGCTTCCAGATCCAGCTCTGACATGGGCATTTACCTATTAAATTTAAACAAGCCGTTGACGTCGGTATGACGTGCAAATAAATCACAGCCTTTCTCTGCATGAGATATAAATATGTTATGCAAATAAAACGTGCCAATGCATACACATTTTAAAAGAAGAGAAAAAAAAGTATTTGTCATAGTAAAGCTCGGTAGTTAGTAGTTAGTCTCTAGAGACATACGGGATTGATACTGATGACGTCAATAGCATGAATGTAAGCACTGTGTCTTTCTTGCTTTGATTACTTTCCTAATCCATATTCTATCATAGCATATACTACCTACAGAAGCGGATTCAGAACATGTTTTTACCTAGTCACCGCAATGTAATGGAGATTCAAAGCACGCTCAAATTTATTAATTCTAATAGCTTTCAGTATGATGATGGTTCTCTTAAGAACCATATAGAAAGCTATTAAGAATTAAAACTTTTAGCTCTTCGTCGTGTTGCTCTGACTAGGGCTAGATCCGCCACTGACCTGCTGGGGTTTAGATTTTCTGTTTAACAAACATCAATATTATTGTGCACAAAATCAATGCATGAAAACACGCGATATGAATTTAATTATTTTTTATATAGGCAAAAAAGACAAGAATTGCAAGTTGAAAATACTATTTATGTACGATGCATTTCAGTAAAAAACATTTTCACGTAGTAACTAAAATATTTTACAAGATTAATATATACAATTTTAAAGACACGTATTAATTTTCCATTCCCTAGGTAATGTCATTACGAAAGGGAATACATTTTTTGAAATCCATCTGGTAATTTAAACCTGGTTTCCTTATGTAATGTAGTAGCTTTCCAGGATTTTTCTTTCGTTGTCATAACATGGTGCTTTACGTATTAGTGACCAATCAAATTCAAATGCAAATAATGTCGTCGACGATCTTTTATACAACTTTGGCTTTTCGGGTTCAATTATTTATTTTTCCATTTTGCACATGTGAATACGAAAACGAAAACGACTTAATTTTCTGTATTACCGGAGAAATTCCCATTTGTTATGTTCAAGTAAATTCATAATGGTAACAATTTGCACATGTGAATACCACTCAATGTGATGGATAGAGGGTCATCCATTGAACGTCCTTCAACCTGTCTGTAGAACGTTCCGTTAGCAGAAAAAATACAACCTGATGTGAGTTTACACAATAATCGTTTGAAATTTTAATGTGTCGTTAATGACAAACTCGTTTTTCGCTAATTGTTTGAGATACGATTCAATTATTTTAGATGTATTGTATGTCATTGTTTCTAACTGGTCCATAATTGGTCGAAATTTCAGTTCTTAAATAGTGATCTCTTTAATGTTACCGAATTTGTGTGTCTTAGCAGTAAGATAAAATCTGGCTATTTGGTTAGTTTATGGTCTCATTTGCTTGCTATTTCCTGACCTTTAAAATTTTTATATAAGAAGTTTTGAAACTTTTTTAGGTCTGTGAAGGCAGTACCAATTGCTTTTACGTATTTTCCTGCTCTGATTCCTTCGTCTATCATTTTCTGGACTTTCATTTGATAGTCTACGGTGTTCATGATTACTACGTAAGAGTCTTTATCTCCTGACACTATTTTTACTTCTTTGTTTTCTTCTGATTTCATTCAGGTTTGAAAAGGGGAAGTCTTTTTCCGCATAAACGTTTTTACTAAAAATGTCGGTATATGCTCTCTAATATTCATAAATTGTTCTTTCTTTTCAGGTGTAACTTTATTACTGGTCCTTTCGGCTAACGCTTCCATTTCCACAGCTTTATTTTGTTTCAGATATCTGTTTTTGTCAGGAAAGCAATGATCCAACCCAAAACTTAGTTGGTTCATTGCTCTGTCGGAAAAGGTGAATGTGGACAAATTAGCAGTGTTTCCACTATCGCAGATAGCTGGCAACAAAGTTGTGTATTGCGCATGCTCAATTTATGAGTTAATAAGTCAGATGCTTGGGAAATGATCTTCCTCACTCGTCAGTTGGCATCGGGATCACAATCTTGCACAAATGAGTCAGTGGCGGATCTAGCCCTAGTCAGAGCATTGCGATGGTGTATAATTACTGTTAATTATTAATTATATTATGTA
>JAUCNQ010042227.1:0-15755 GCA_032352715.1 Bougainvillia muscus | reverse complement strand
TCCAATTCCATTCCAATTCCATTCCATTCATCCATATTTTGTTATATATTACACTGCACAAAACCCAGCTGTATCCGGACCTTTAACAGTCCGTCTACTCCCGTATTCAGTCCGTATACGTCGGTATTACGACAGAAAGCTCGCATTCTGTCTTAATACGGACGAATACGGACCGAAAATAAGTCCGCATACAGTTGGATTTTGTGCAGTGTTATATCATTACTCTTTAGGTAAAAAACAAGATATTTGAGAAGATTATTGCAGATTTTATTAAGTGGAGATTTGCTGAAAAGAAGATCTTTGGAGGAGATACTTTTCAAAGATGGCTGGTAAGTAACTTGTATCGGCGGATCCAAAACACTCTTTAACCGAGTCAAAGCAATAAAAAGGAGAACAAAACTTTAAAAGTCTAACGATCATTCGTTAACTATTAAAAATAATTATTTTTAGACTCCGTCTTGGTGCTCTGACTAGGTCTGAATTCGCCATTGACTTATGTTGATAATTTGACTAAGAACAAAAGTGACATATTTTCTCATTTTATCCCATAAAATTCAAAGTCTTTTTTAGCTCTTACTATGAGAATCTTTATGAATTAAGTATCAGTTCAAATAAAATAAAAAAAATGAAGAGGAGTTGTTCCCTCGCAAGAAAAATTGGGCCAGACTCTCTCTCACCTTACCGATATATCTGTAGAGGATAAAAAATAGCTCATTCGAAAAGCAATAACAAGCGATTCCAAAAATGTATACTATCATCATATGAACCTCAACGGTTCAAACATATTTAACATCATTCACAACATGTGTTTTGGGTTTATGTGTAATTGCGTACCTTTAAGTGTTTTCTGGATCCATCTATGTAGTTTTTTGATAGTACCATTTAAATATGGTACATAAATATGTCCTAATAAATACTCATCATTTTCGTCTCTAGATCCATCGGATTTTGTACGGAGTGCCACTTTATTTTAAATTTTCCTTACCGATTTCCTATCATAGTCACTTGTCACAAAAAAACATTGACTATTCGTTTGTTTTCCATTTGTTATGGTGATGTTGTTAGCACGTATAAATTAGACTGAGATAACATTTTCTTCACAACTCCGTTAGTGAGACGAGTTAAAGCTCAATTATTGGTTATTGGTTAAGCACTTTGTATTTCTCCAGTAATATTTGTTTTCCTAGAAGAGGCCGTTATCAAACTATTAATTTTGAAATCTTAATGCAAACTATATTAAACGCAATTTCCTAAATAAACACAAATACTATTTCTAATTTACAGTAGGACGGCGTCTGCGCTAGTCTGTAGCGTCCGTCAGACAACGTTAACCTCCAATGCCAATCCATGCATACCTGAACATACTTACAGCGTTTACTGTAGGACTGTTCAAGTATGTGTGAGCATTTTGTCAACAAGGCGATGCAAATAATAATTTCCGTGCTTTATGCTATCTATCACCTTACACAATAGCAATTAACCCTTAATCACTTAGTGTTACCAAAATGCTCACACGTACTTGAACGCAGCAGAAATGTTCAAGTTTTTATGAGCATTGGAGGTCACTCAAAGTTCTCTGAGATTCCGCCCCCCCCCCTCATAATTTTAGTTCTGCTAGTCCTATTACCTTAAAACTTGGCATAACTCTAGTCCAACTTATTGTTAATAGTTCGAAGAAATTGACTCTCGTTTTTTTGATGACTTCAGCATTTCTTAAAGTCAGGTGCAAGTTTTCCATTCCGGTCTGCAAAATACAATACTGGACAATGTACTGACCAAAATGAGACAGAATAGCGTCAGCAATATATAATAGGTCAAATATCTTTGATACAATCACAATTGCAATAATACTATATATAGAGTATGCTAAAATTTTCAAGATTTAGGAAAGTTGGCAAATTTTTTTTTGAGATGTCACGTCACAATAATGTCATAACTCAAAACCACCTTTACCAATTATCGTGAAATTTTCTGAAAACGTGTATACTAAATGTCCGAGAAGATTGGCATGACTGTGGCAGCCAAACATAAGGTATTAAAGAAATCAGAGGGGGAGGGGTGTAGGGGCACAACCCGCTCCCATACGGAATAGGGTTAAAACGGTAATTAGCGTACTTCTGCTTAGTGGATCCGCCGCATGCTTTAACCTAGCCAACACATTAAAATGGAACATCGAAGTCGTCTCTTTCTAACAGCTTAACAAATGGCCGTTACCAGTGACTTTGGTTTTATTGATTCATTGATTGATTGATAACTTTATTTTACGTTGGTAAAAAATATGTACATGTAAGACATGTTACAGACAATAAAATCTACCTCATATTACACTTTGTCCCCATGGACGAGGTTTTAAGCTAGTTATCCTGTAAATTCGAAGAAAACGTAGAAAAAGAGAAAGGCGTTGGGAACAAGATTGGGATCATCGAGTTTATGACCGTTAACGCCTGCTTGTAGACACTACGAAGAAGTAACAACTCAAAAATAAAGATCTAAATGCAAAAGCTTGTGAAAATCGTTAAGCTTGCGGTTCTTCAATTGTTAGGTTTGCAATTTCTAAGTCTATATTTAGATGAACAATACTTTAGAAGCGAAAATCGAAGCCAGAGCTCCAAGATTCGATATAATTAGTAAAGGCTAATGACCATTTGTTAAACTATTAAGCTCCTTGAAGAACTCGCTTAAATACAAAATTATCAAACTATGAATACGTAAAAAACACTTATTGCCCAAAATCTGTGATAAAATGACGTGATAAGGATGCCATGACAATGGTGACGTAATAATGACGAACTGACAATAACGTAAATTTGTATATAAGAATATAGACCAGGCTGGGAGTGAGGGAAGTGCAACCCGAAGGGGGAATTTTGGCACCTATTCTTTCTATTACTATGATCATTTCCATTGAAAATAAAGTTTGGTTGACCAGGAGTTTATGCTGCGTTTAAAAATTATGAGCTTATTTCCGTACGTAGATGTGTTAGCCTGCAAAGTAAATTTAACTCTCCCCGACTAAACGGCAATGCTTATAACTTCTGATGTCAATGCATATACGAAATAAAACTTGGCATGGATATACTCCTTATATGATGCTACCTTTCTAAAGTAAAATAAATTCAGAATGGCTTAAGATTTTTGCTGACGTCAGCATTTTTTGCAATTTTTATGGTTGAGCCTCTACAGTTACTGACACGCTCTCAGATTTACTTCTGATAACTTTCGTAATACTTGATGAATAGCCTTTAAGGTTGACTTTATCACTAATTCTATTTTGCATCATGTGACCAACTTTCAGTTGTTCAGGATGCCTACTTCACTAATTACAGGCCATTGACTAGAATGACCTATCAATGCTCTCATATTGCCCCTTAAAAACACTGAAATGTTAGAAAGCCTATTTTCTCTAAAGTACTAATCATTTTAGGAAGGAAAATTTGGAAAATTGTTTATTGTTATGAAATTATCCGGAATTGACGTCAGTTATCCGGAAAATTGGAAATTTTTCCATTTTCCGATAAAAACCTCCGGAAATTGTTTTGGAGTAAATTCTCAATGCAAAGAATGCGGTGTTTTCACTATCGCAGATGGCTGGAAACAAAGTTTCTTTTCGTATTCCGGACTACAATCGGGTTCGCAAGTTGTGTCTTGCGCATGCTCAGTTTATGAGTTCATAAGTCAGATGCTTGAGAAATGATCTTCCTCACTCGTCTGTTGGCCTTGGCATCGCAAACTTTCATAAATTAGTGTTTAATTTATTGTGTTATTTTTGTTTAATGTGCTGCTTATCATGTGGATACATTCTTTGGCAGATTCAGCAATTTTATGAAAAGACTAATTGAAATGAGCGGCATATCAGAGTGGTCATCTCCACGCTTTTTCTTTTCACGGAAAAAAGGCAGATATGCACCCACGTTTCGAGTTTTGGGCCGGAAAAGATTTTTAACCCAGTTGCTGATCAGATGCCTGCATTTCTACCTAATGATCCGGTTGAAACATGCACATACACTGTTCATACGTATTGAAGACTCCTCGTTGTTTTGCCAGGCCAGCCATGCTGAAATACCAATTTCTCCAATATATTGTCGTTTTGTTTGCCCTGATTGCTAGGAGGATGTTAAAAGAAACGGCATGGCGGCAATCTTTTGACCCAAAATACATTTGCCCAATTGCTAAGACCCTTTTTGGCAATTTTTGACTCTCTCTTAAAATATCATGATTTTACACATCTGCTTGCCTGCAGGCGTAATTAATCAGTCCCTGGGCTAAATCCGATACTCTCTAAATTTGTAAATACTCAGCCTAAGTTAGTTCTTACTTGTTTAATCCCATTAAGACTGGGGGAGCCATAATGGCCCGCGGCATGTTTGACCCTCTTTAACTTCTGCTATAGTATAGCTTTCAATGTGTAGCTATACGACCTTTATCATATGTCCATAGTACGTTATCTGAGAAAATTTCAGACTTATATCGTAAGTGGTTCAGAAGTTACTGGCTATTGTTTGAATCCACCCCATATTTTACAGCACTACTCCCTCTGAAATTCCTTAAATTTGTAATGCTGTATTTCATTCAATATTTAAGATATATGCTTGAAACTTTGCACACAAACGTCTTTTAACATTACCTTCCATTTGAGACCATTTGGGATGTTTTCCTATTCCGGAAAGTTTTCCGGAATAACGGAACTTTTGCCGGAAAACTTTCCGTAATGGATTTCCCTTCCCGGAAATTCCGTTTACTGTAAGCTAAAATGGTTGAAATGCTAAAAGATTGATAACGCAATCTTATGACATGGTTTTTATAGTGTTTTGAAGAGTATAATGTCCTTTGTTATTAAGTTTTGAGTCGGAATTTAAACATACTGTTTTCACTAAATTTTTGACGACTTGATGACGTCATCGGCCACGTGATGACGTCGTCATAATTTTTTTACGTCACGTGACTCTTTTTGTGATAGTGAACATTCGTGCCAAGTTTCATGTTCTGAAATTAATTGGTTCTAAAGTTATTGAGGGCGGGCCAAAAAAGCCTAGTCTTAATAGGGTTAAATTATTCAAATTCCTCTAAAAACAACTTTATTCCCCTACAATAGCACTATTTCTAAAGTTTACCTTCAGACCTATAGCTTAATTGGATGTTGAGGAGGTGGACGTTTTTTAGCCTTACGTTAAAGCGCATATCATCTCAAACAACAAATTCATGATTAGATCTGTATGAAAAGGTTGTATGTGGAAAGTTCCAAGCTGTTGGGAGCATAAGTCAATGGTTTGGTCTACTCTAAAAGATACACGTGCTGCAAAATCATTGTAGTGTCGCTTTATAAAGCCAATGCCATATTTATTCCTCATAGATTGATATTTTTTGCATTTACACGATACACAGTTCCAGAAAAATGGATCTTTATTGTTCAAAATTATTATCAAGGTATTTTCAGCAAATCCTTTTCGGAAACTGCAGAGTTACTGACATACAAACCTCAAATGGTATTGCTAGTTGTACATAAATCTATTTCTAGCATATGTATCAATATCATAGTAAAATTCGTTCTTGCCGTACGGAATCCCCTTTTCACTAATTCCAAAAATATATTTCATGGATGACATTAACCTCATGATATCAACAGTAGCCAGTGTAGAATATCTTCTGAACAGCCGCGATGTAGCCATCCAATGGTATGGTTTGCTATCAAATATGGCCGTTATACTGCTGTACATTCTTTTTGTAACAGAATGCAAGCATATGTTATTAGTAAAAATGAAGATGGAGCCATTTTCGAAAATAAGCAGAAACTGACACTTCATAAATAAGTGGGGACACTGAATCCCTGGATTTCATACCGAAATGATTAGTACTTTAGAAAAGATAGGCTTTCTAATATTTCAGTATTTTCAAGGGGCAGCATGAGAACATTGATAGGTCGTTCTGGTCAATATCCTGCAATTAGTGAAGTCTGTCTCTTAAACAACTGGAAGTTGGTAACATGATGCAAAATAAATTTAGGGACAAATTTAGCCCAGTTAAAGGCTGTGCACCAAGTATTACAAAGTTATCAGAAGTAAATCTGAGAGCGTGTCAGTAACAGTAGAGGCTCTACCATAAAATATCCTAAAATGCTGACGTCAGCAAAAATCTTTAGCCATTTTGAATTTATTTTACGCTGGAAAGGTAGTACCATATAAGGAGTATGTCTATGCAAAATTTTATTTCGTATATGCATTGACATCAGAAGTTTTAAGCATTGCCGTTTGGGGGGGGGGGGTAAATTTACTTTTTAGGCTAACATACCTACGTACACGGAAACAAGCTCATATTTACAAACTCAGCATAAACTCCTGGTTATGTTACGTTATGTCTACGCACTTAGATCCAAAAAGAAGATTGCAAATGAAAAATACCAAAGTGCACGGGATGTAGTATAGGTCAAACGAGAACTGCAACAGCGAGAAGCTATGGTGAAGCACAAATTTAATGAATCACAACATTTAATATACAAGAGGCACTCTCCATCACATATTTTAATATTCTCTTCAAGAATTTTTTCCTCCCAAAATAAATAATATGTTCCTTCGAGTAATGAAATAGGGGAGGCACCATCTTTTTCGAGAACCACTGGGAGTCAAGACCTGAAACTTTGTCAGTTGTTAGATCTATCCTATCCTGTTAATAGTCAATTAAAAAAAATGCGACCTATAGCGTCATGGGCACCTGTATCGCCTGATTTCCTGCCCTGAGGGTGTGAAATTTGGAGAATTTGTACACTGAAGGTTATAAAGTAACTCAAATGTTTATAAAAACAATATATGATCCTAAAATTATGTAAACCTTGAATGGAATGCTCAAATCAGGCCTATTGTACATCAATAACAATAATAACAATAGATTTTGCGATTTAGTTAGGATAGGATTGCAAGGGATATTAGTTATTGTTGTAATGCTACTTACTTCTTACTTCGGCCGAGCTTCCACTCGCTTTGATTCAGCACGTTTTCTCCAACTATCCCTGTACATCATAGCCGTTCTTAATTCTTCCACATTTGCCAAGTTAGTATCCGCCATAAGTGTGTCATTTTATGTTACTGCTGTTCTTCCACTCTTAACTTGACCGATTGATGGTTGCCACAGCACCAGTTTTGAAGCCTCATCTTCAGGGTGTCGCACACAATGTCCTGCCAGTTTCAATCTCCTACACCCCACCTTCGATGACACTGGTGGAAAGTCTTGATACAGTTGCTCGTTTGTCTATTTGTCTCTCCATGTCACGTTGAGTGCCATGCGCAGCATCCTTGTGTATCATCCATTTAGCCTTTTTCCATTACCTTGTTGATGGTCCAAGTTTCACTTCCATATAGTAGAATAGATTTAAATATAGCAACAAATAGACGCTATTTGATCTTTCTTTTCATGCTGTTCCATATGTTTTTCATCTTATGGCATGCCGTCCATGCTAGTGCCTTTCTGACTTCAAAATCCTTTTCTGTGCTTTTCAGCCATCCTTCGAGGTGCTTAAAGTTCTCCACAGTTTTCAACGCATTTCCATCCGGTGCTTTTATTATTGTGTTACGTTCTTGATTGAATTGCATAACCTCAGTCTTCTTTGCATTAAAGATGCAATCCCACTCTTGCTGCCTCAATTTCTATGCAACTGTGAATGTCCTGTGATTGATCAATTTCTTCGGATATGGCTGTATTGTCATCTGCAAAATCTGTGTCTGTCAGGATCATAGGATGGTGTCAACGACTCCGTCTCCGGTCTATCTTGTAGCCAATTTCCTCTTTCCTTCCACCGATACTTGCCTCATCACATACCTTATCGGTAAAAACTTCGTCGGTACAAAGTGACGAAAATTTGTATCAGCGAATAATTTGTACCGACGGCAATTTGCACCGACGAATAATTTACGCCGACGAATAATTTGTACCATTTCTGAAATGTTTCCTATGCAGTACCTGACAGCTATCTTAAACTTTGGTAGGGTACCGATTGAGAATCTATCATTTGCTCTTGTAATGCCGTTTCCTCCTACTTTCGAACAGCTCTTGTTAATAAATTATGTTCAAGAAAAATCACGCTGAAAAGTAAATAGGCAAAACAAACGATCGTTATTAGAAATGCACGACTTATACAGTCAGGGATTCATTATTAAAAATTCAAAAATGGTACAAATTATTCGTCGGTACAAAGTGATGAAATTTTCAGGAGGTGACGAAAATTTGTACCGACGAAAATTTATACCGACAAAGGTTTTACCGGTAAGGTAGTCTAGTGCCAATGTATCTCTTTGCAAAACTCCAGCTTTGATTTTAAAGAAATCGGTTTCACCATCCGGTGTAATAACTCTGGCTCTAGTGTTTTGATACAGTAAATCAATTGCTTTCACCAACTTTACTGGAATGTCATATGCCCTTAGAATCTGCATCATTTTCTACCGGTGTATGCTGTCAAAAGCTGTTTCGAAATCTATGAAAACCTGAACGGCCTTTAGATTGTGGCTTCTCACTCCTTCAAGCAATCTCCTTAGTGCTAAAATATGTGCAGTAATTGAACGACCTGGACGAATGCCGTTCTGGTTTGGACGTAAATGTTTGTCAATCTTTGGTTTTATCCTATTCAATAGCATCTTGTTTTCCAGTTGTGCTACTGTAACAGAAAGCGATATACCTCTAGTTTTCTGTACTACTTAAATCTCCGGATTTTGGAAGAGGTGTTAAATCACTGTCTGACCATTGTTCGGGTTTTTCTCCGTGAAGCAGTTTGTTTGCCAAACCAAGCATAATGTCATCTAGGTTACAGTGTTTGTACACTTCTGGAGGAATACCATCTGGTCCACATGACTTTCCTTCTTTGATTGATTTTTAACAGCTTCATATTCTTCTGCTGTGAACAGTTTGTTTGAGATTTCACTTTCCTCTAGCACTTGTGTAATTTCCAATTCTGGATCTCCTTCAACTACTGGTTCTTTTCCTAGAAGATCCTTGAAGTGTGTATACCAGTTGTGGATTCTGTATTTCTTATCTTTTGCCTTTATCATTCCTTGTTTGTTTGTCTGTCTTTCTTCCTAACATATTGTTGATCATATTCCAGCTTTCCTTGTGTTTTGACTTCTCATCAGCTGCCTCAACTTTTCTAATCATCTTTTCTAAATCTTCTTCTGTGATCGTATCATATGCTTCTTGCAGTAATTTTTTATACTTCTGCATTTCCTTTATGTTTCGAGGTGGTTTCTGAAAGTATAGATCAGAAGCATTCTGAATTTCCACTCTTGTCGTCCACAACTCTTGGATCGTCAGACATTCTCCTTTTCCTCACCTTCTTCTTCATTGGTAGTAATTCCTTTGCAGTTTCATTATTATCCTTGATCAAGTTGGCATAAGTCTCAGCGATTTTCCGTTATCTTGGCACAGTCAATGACATTTGTTCCTCATTGTAACAGTGTACAGATCCTTTAGCTCTTTGTTTTTGAGGCAGATCACTGGTAGATTGTTCTTTGAGGTACAGCTCTATTTGTTCTCAAACTCAGTTTGATTTTTGCTGTGACAACTCAATGTTCGGAGCCTACATTACTGAACGCGTTGTATGCCTGGGAGTCATGTACCGAGTCATTTCCTATTCACAATAAAATAATCCACTCATATCTGATACAAAGTCCAGAGTTTTGTGGGTTTATTTTGAAAGCTTGCACTTGCTGTAAATATATTTGTTTCTTGGATGAAATTGTTCACCAGTTTGCTATTAGAGTTACACAATTCATGGTATGAATACTTCACTATGTTTTTATCGAGATTAGCGTTAGTGAGTTAATTTTTTACAAATCGTTCCCACTTGGGTTAACCTGAGCCAGAAAGTTAACTCATTAAAATGCTCAAATATTAACTCACGTTAACCCATAGTGGAAACCAAGCTTTAGATACTGTATTCTCACTAATCCAACATCCTGCTGGCGATGTCTTCATCTTAATCCTGACTTGGCTAACCGGGTACTATGCCGGTGAATGGGAGTTATCATTACCTTAACCATGCTAGACCATGATAAATCATCTCTCACCTTTGGGTTTCCTTTGTGTTTATGATAACAAACATGCTATAGCAATTGGATAATGCATCTAACTCACTTATTGCACCTTGATGACATCAGGGAATGTTTGCCATGTTAGGAGAATTTTGCTTATGACCAGATATAATGACTGCTCTGTTTTTTCATGATCTGGTCTGCAAAATGTAAATACCCGGCCTTCATAAATGTTAGCCCAGAACCATGACGTCATATTTTGGAGAAAGAAAATTAATATTACGACATGACTTAACCTGAAACCAAATGCAACATAAAAAGGAAAAATACATTTTTTTTACAAAATATCTGCAATTAGGACCCCCTGACAAAATGAATGTAACACCTGAAATAAGCAGAATTGAAGAAACCCAAAACCATTAGCATTATTCCAGATATATGTTAGAGAAAGTCTCGAAATTCGAAATTTCAAGCATTAATGAACATTCGTTCAAAAGATTTCTCAATTTAACTCTGTAAAGGCTGGGGGCCGAAGCGGGGACGGAGGGGATGTCCCTTCAAGTGATTTTTTTGTAATATCTTTTGATTGCCTCAATGAAATTAGCTGAAACATTGGGACTTTAAGTAATTTTCTATTGGCTATCGGATGATGGCAAAAAGTTTTGGACAAAAATTATTCCAGGGTGTTACGAGGCCAATTTTTGTCCGGGCGTGGCAAAAAAGTACGTATTTTTTTAATCATGAAATTTCAGTATGCCTAAGGTAGTAAAAAATGGTAAAGTTTTGTGTATCTACTAAAGAACAGTTCTATACCTTTCAGAAAGTCAAATCAGAAACAAAAAAAATTCGCATACGTTCAAAAGTTACAGGGGGACAAAAAACATACCGAAAAGTATAAAAATTGCATACTTTACTTTACAAAAATACTGACATCAACAAAATGCTAATTACTTACGTCATTAATTTTTTATTTCTGAATAGGTAAGTGTTTAAAGAACATATGTGCCAAGAATCAGGTTATAGAAGGACCCATAGAAAAAACGTTAGATAGGGGCATCCCCCCGGCCGTTATAAGTTGAAAAATGTCTGGTCTTTATAGGGTTAAAGTTGCCGCGGGCGATTATGCCCACCGCCCGCAGTCTTAATACTTTAGTACTTTTATCATTTGAATCGTTACCCATGACCTCGTTGTTTATATTAGTTTCTGAGTTTCTTCCAAGACCATACATCCATGTCATATCCATATACCCATGCCATGCCACAAACGTGAACTTCTGCAAATAACTTTTGTTCTATTCATTATTAAGAGATGCCCTAGTGACTTTTAATATTTATTTATAGACAACATAACGATGTAATCTAACATTAAAAGTGCCTTTAGCGCCCAGACCCCCTCTTAAAATATTACCCCAACTTTTTTCCTCAAAAAATTAATTCAAAACCATTGTTAATCAATCAATAAAATAAAAATTCTCTTGTTACTAGGTCAAAGAATGTTCTATATCTGCCTCTGCTCTTCTGCGCCTCTAGTTCTCAATTCTTTTTGGAAGTTTTGCTGACATAATTTTCCATTTCACAATAGATGGTAAATGTTTGATTGGCTAATAAAGATGTCTAACTGATAAGGAAAACGTTAGTAGCCAATCAAAAACTTTATTATAATTTCTAAAGTTTATTTTGCCAATATAGACCAACTTTTTATTTCTTTTTCAGGCTTTTCATCTCTACCCAAAGAAAACTATCTGGTCGTTGAATCATTTGGACGCCCATTTGTACTTGGCTCATTATATGACCGACGAACTGATAATCTAATTGCTGGAATGACATTATGGGACAGTGAATTTTTGGAAGAGAAGACTACTGCAAACTTGGTTGCCGATGGTGAAAAAAGAAAAACTACCGTCTTAGTCGTTCCTAAGAATACATCCCAGTCAAAAGTTGAAATTGAAAACTCAACAAGTGACAAATGGAATAATTTGGACATCAGTGCAGAATTGAAGTTGAATTTAATGGGAGGCATGATTGACATAAATGACAGTGCTTCATACCTTAAAGAAGAGAAGGTATATAACAACAAAAACAGAATACGACTAGAGTATTCAGCAACAACAGTTTTCAAAGAATTAACTATGGAAGCTATAAAAACTGTCCAACATACAGATGTTTTACAAGATCCAAAAAATCGAGATTGAACACATGTTGTCGTTGGTATAGAATATGGTGCGAATTGCAATATTATATTCGATACAGAGGTAAATAATGTGGATGAGAAAATTGATGTATCGGCCCATCTATCAGTCGAACTATCAAAAATGGCTGATTTAAAAATGGCTCATCAAGGTATGGCCGATTTAAAGTTAGGCAACATTGACAAGACAATGAGAGACAAAACTTCGTGTCAAATTTACAGTGATATACAGATTGATACCATGGTTAGAAGTTTTGAAAATGCTTTGCAAGTGTTTGGCTCAATTCCTGAAAAAGTTAACGCAGATGGTTTTGAAGGAATCCCGATAAAAGTTTGGCTTATGCCCATAAGGTTGTTTGCAGAAAAGGATGCAAATATTGTACATGAATTGAAGCAACAATTAATTATGGCACCAATGAAAATACTTGAAGATCTTTCGTTTTATATCAATAATGGCTACAACGCTCAACTTGAAGCAACAAAATTTCCTATTATTTCTAACAAGATTGGCCGATACACTCAAGTTGTAAAGGCTTATAAAGGAATTTTGCAAAATGATATTCTGAAGATTTTGTTACCAAAAATCAAAAGTGATGGAAAAGATGAAGGTCTGATGAATGCTCTTAAAATACACGATCTGTCACCTTTCCAAGGACAACATTTGAAAGATGTTTTTGAGCAGTTACAGGCTGAAAAGAGTCTTCTCACAAATCTGAAACAAGAAATTACATCAACATACGCACAGTTTGTTGACAACATCGAAAGCTCGTCTATGAAAGAATTATGTGTGGCTTTTAGATTCAAAGTATCTACCAAACATAACACTTCTATTAATACGATGGAAGCATCTCAAAACATACTTAGTAATCTACAAGTGCAGGTAAAAGAGAAAGCTGAAGATTCCAATACTTTAAAGAGTGAACAGAATTCTCCAGAAATTCAACAATCGAAGAAACCCTGGTATGATGACAATAAACTTAGGGAAAAGATTCGTGAACGAGGCTACAGATTCAAAGATTTTGTTGATGTTAATAAGGATAACGTATCTGACAGAATTGTTTTTGCTGCGCATGAAACAGAATGTAAGGATGGTGACCAATCGGATGTATATATTGAAGTATATCAAGAAGGTAAAAAGACATTCACAAATTTCCAACCACCCAACGCTGTTTCGAACATCGGATATGAAACATCTCACAACAGCATTGCAATTTATTGGGTAAAACCTGACATTGGTAAAGAAAATATCGAGTGTTATGTTATATCAGTTGGGAATAATGTCGGTGTCGAACAAATAGTAGATGGAAAAGTGGTATTAACGAAACCATTATATTTTACAGCAGAGAGGGGAGCAACTAACTATCTTATAGACAATCTTACACCTGATACTGAATACATGATCGAAATCAAACCACAATGTCTCAAGTATCTACATGGCTGTCCAGAGAAGATCGTTGCAAGAACTAACACATCTAATCCACCGACTGATATTAACAGCGATATATCAGATTTAAGCATTATCAAACTCACTTGGGTAGCACCAACAGAAACAGCCAATGGATGTATTGCACAAAGTTATTCCTTGGAACTAAAAGAAGAAGGAAACGTTTGGTCGACTTTGAAAGATAACACAACTTTATGTGAAAAAATACTTAAGGACTTAAAATTTAGCACAACATATAACGCTAGAATTAAAGCTTGTTTTAAAGGTGGGTATTTTAGTAACTTTAGTGAATCTACAGCATTTACCACCGCAGGTGTTACATCACCACGAAATCTGTCTGTTAAGAAGAATGTAAACAAACACATGTTGATGTGGACACTAACAGATATACCATGTGAAGAAAAAACAACATTTGTTGTCCAGTTTAAACACGATGAAGAAGAAGACTGGCAAGATCTTGTAATACCAGCAGAAAAAGTGGTCAGAACAAAAACAGGGAAATATAAGTGCACGATAAAGATCGAGTTTGCTAAAATGGGAAAACATTTGTTTCGAATCAAAGTGCATACAGAAAAAAATGGAAGTGATTGGAGTGATGAAGCAAGTTACTTTCAACAAAAGGTATGATGTCTTTCTTATTTATTTATTTACGAATATTTATGCAGCATAAAACACTTCAACAATATACACAATACCGCTGTTATCAATGTGTGTCCTATGCGGAAATATTAAGTTATAAAATATAAAAACCTTAAATATAAAAATATAAATAATATTAGTAAAAACAATGGTATTACACAAGTAGTGCGGAATGACGGTATCATGGGTAAAAAGAACTGACCTGACTGGCATTAAATATGGGGTTAGTACCAAATCCCATTAGTAACAAGTAACTATCAAGACTGTCTGTTGAAATAACGTATGAGTGTAAGGGTTCGTGTCAAAGATTCGCTCAAATTCGCTTCAACAATTACTTCATCATGCCTCTCAAATATAGTGTGATCGTGCATACGCAGTATGCTCGATAACACTTCATCCGAGATAAAGTTGACAAGAATGAAGCAAATGTATAAAGCGAATCCCTGAGACGGTTCCCTAGATATGTATAGTACAGGAAAGATGGAGAGCCAGATTATCAAACAGGATTAATATATGATGAACAGCCAGAATATCAAACACACTTAATATACGATGATCAGCCAGAATATCAAACACACTTAGTATATGATGATCAGTCCGAATATCAAACACACTTAGTATATGATGACCAGTCGGAATATCAAATAGACTTAATATATGATGATCAGTCAGAATATCAAACCCAATAATAAATGTTGATCATCCAGAAAATCAAACACACTTAATATATGATGATCAGCCAGAATACCAAACACACTTAATATACGATGATCAGTCAGAATATCAAACACACTTAATTTATGAACAATACATCACAATCCGTCTACACCAGCCATCCCAAATTCCCAAAACAAAATTTTAAAATGATGTCTAGTGAATCAAGGAAAGCTGGGACTTAAAGTGACAAACTACATAATTTTAAAAAGAATAGTGATTTTTCAGTCTTTTTTTAAAACATTTAATTAAGCAATCCTTTCTCAATTCCAGTGGAAGCTATTAAAAGTCTTTGCTCCCATAAATTTAACTGACCGACGACCATATTCCAATTTTACTTTCGGTAAATCAATCATATGATTATTATTTCTCGTGTGTACTTTAGTCGTTCGTAATTTAAAGTATCCCAGAAACATTTCAATTACATTTTCAGTGATGACATCATGTACGAATAATTAAATTCTTTGTATGCATTTGTTTACGAGATTAATATCAAACTTCTCTATGGTTCGCTCCGATTTCTGAATTACTAATTTCGATCTACGTTCAAGCGATTCGATTTGCTTTAATTCCTTTTGAGGAAACGGTAAGTTCAGAAGGCTACAGTAAGTAAACACTGGTAATCTTATATGTGTAAAGAGTTTCAGTCTTGATGACATCTTTCTGTAAACTTTATCGAAGTGACTGTTCATATAAACACTATTAACCTTAGGCTTTTTCTGCCGCTGAAAACCTGGGGGGGGGGGGGGGGGGGGCAAAAATG
>JAUCNQ010042116.1:0-13145 GCA_032352715.1 Bougainvillia muscus | reverse complement strand
ACCGACGTATACGGACTGAATACTGGAGTAGACGGACTGTATAAAGGTCCGGATACAGCTGGATTTGCGCAGTGTGTACTAGGAACAAGAACTATTAAAACTGATATGTTAACATTTACGTCTTTTCTCATAGGTTCTACAAGCTCACAAGCGAATCTCTCGTCTTGAAGCTGCGTATGAGGCGAGTCAACAAGAGAAGCTTGAATTACAACAAGAGCTTACTCCTGCAACTCAACGTCTCTCTATGATGCGTGCTGCTTATGAAACTTTACAACAAAAGAAAGAACATCTTCAAACGGAGTTAATCACTTATCAAAAACGTTGTGGAGAATTCCAAGCACATAATGATCGTTTAAAACAAGATCGAACAGAGATTCTAACAGAATTGCAAACTTGTAAGCGACGTGTTGCACAATGTGATGTTGAATTGGATGAAGCTTCAAAACAGTTTACAATCATGAAGACGAAATTTGAAGAATGTAATCGAAGAGTTTTGTTAAGTCGTGATGAGATGCTTTCTAGACAACGAAAGATTGAAGAATTACAATATCAATTGGAAGCAGCTACAAGAGAAGCTTTGCAAAGAGATTCATTCTTAGAGAAGTTTAAACAGGAAAGACGTACATTGGAAACGGAGTTGAAAAATTGTGAAACTGAATATGAAAAAATACAAAATGAATTACGAGCTGCTCAACGTGATAATGAAAAGCTTCGACAAGATCTAGCTACATGTCATCAACGAATGCATGAAACTGAATCCTTTTGGCAGAAGACAAAGATTGAAAAAGAACGAATTGCTCGTGATTTAGCGAATATGGAACGATCTATTACCGAATTACGAGATTTGAGTCACAAGTTACAACAGGATAAAGAAGACTGCGAGAGAGATTTATATGCTGTTCAAAAGAAATATGCAAACATTGAGAAGGAGAATGACAGATTATCACGTGACAACCAAGAAATGGAGCGAGAATTGCAAGCTTCGCGGGCAAGACATGCTCAACATGACTCGATTATCCAAGACTTGAAACGAAGAGAAGCTCAATTGAAAGCACAGTTAGAAGAGGCATTTAAACAACGTGATGAATTCAACAGATTAAAACCTCTTGTTGCTGAATTACAACGACGATTAGATAACGCTCTTAAGGATATCGAACAGAAAGATACAACAAACGCACAGTTACGTAACGAAAAAGATAACTTACGACGCGATTGTGAGAAGTACAGTCGAGATTTTGAAAGCTGTAAATCAACATTGGATTCAACTATTCGTGAAAAAGATCGTGTTACAAAAGAATATAATACTTGTCAACGAAAGGTTGCAGATTGTGAAATCTTTATCCAACGCATACAAGAAGAAAATATGCAATACAGAAAAGATTTAGCATCATGTGAATTAAGAATCCCTGCATTGGAAGAAGCAGTTCAAAAACATCAAGCAAATGAAACAAGATATTCACAAGAATGTATTGTTGTGAAAACTAACATTTCACGTTTGGAGAAAGAAATCTTGGTAACAAATGAAGAACGTACAAGCTTACATTCACATATTGGACAGTATGAAGATAAATATGAGGGTATGACTAAAGATTTAGAAAAAGCCCTTCGTAGAGTTTTTGAACTAGAAGCAATGGTTGAAATGACACAACGTGAAAATGATGAAATTAAACGTGATTTTGAAATCAAAATACGTCAAGTTGAAGAGCAATTGGTGACTGTAGAGCGATCAAATGCAGATTTGAAAGGACAACTCAATGAAACACGATTGCGTAACAAGAAATTTGTTGAGGAGCATACGCATGTTGTACGCGAATATGAAGATCTTCAAACCAAGTGGGACGCATCACATAGTGATGTTACTGGTAA
Source organism: Bougainvillia muscus (assembly GCA_032352715.1). NCBI lineage: Eukaryota > Metazoa > Cnidaria > Hydrozoa > Anthoathecata > Bougainvilliidae > Bougainvillia > Bougainvillia muscus. Next base: position 11,279 of record JAUCNQ010042116.1, on the reverse strand, counting down.
AGATCGTGTGATTGAACAACTTAGACAAGAATTACATAATTCAAATCATGAATTAGAAGGTTTAAGACAAGAATGTGATAATTATAAAATCTTGTTGGAAAGAGTAAATCAAGAAAAACAAGAAGTTGTGGATGACATGAACGCGATGAAACAACGCTTGTATGAATTGGATAGTTTATATAAGAACAGTGAAGATGAGAAAGAAAAACTACAACAAGAGATAAATGAATTACATCGTAAGTTAAGTGAACTTGAAGGTGATTATGAAGGTTTGCAACGTGATTCAGAAAAAGATATTCGATCATTAAAATCAAAAATATCAAAACTTGAATCACAAATTGATATGGTTATAAAAGATCGTGATTATGTTAATGAACAACTTGATGCTGAAAGAATGTTATCACAGAAATATAAAGACGAATATGAACGCGTACAACGTGAATATTTAGAACATCAAAAGATATGTGAAAGATATGCTGATCAAATTCTTGAACGTGATCGTATGATTGATGAATTAAAAAATCAAATCTACAAGATGGAAACTGAAATGGATACTTTGAAAGAACAATTAAGAAAAGCACAAACAGCTCAACAAGTTGCTGAACAACAAAAGGAGAAAGCTGTAGAGAAACTACGTATTGCTGAATATAGAGTACAAGAACTGGAGGCTGAAAATGAGATCTTGAGAAAGAAAGTATCAGAATTTGAAAGGGAAGTAAGTACTTTAGAAATGAAACTAGATGAAACCTTAAAGGAGAACCGAGCATTAAAGGAGAAGATACGTGATCTTGAAGATGCAAGCAGAGAAGCAAGAGCAAAGATTACAAGCTTAGAAACCGAATTATCATCTATTCGACATTTGATTGCTGATCGTGACAATTTGATTGAACGTTTACAAGGTGAACTTCATGATGCTCATGAACAGAATCATACACTTCGAAGACAACTCAGTGAGTTAGAAACAGCACTTGATCAAGCTGAACAGGATAAAGAAGATCTAAGATCACAACTTGCAAATGCTGAACGACAAATCAATGAATTACGAAAGAATCTTGATAAGGTTATTCATGAAGCTCAACAGATTGAAGCTGAACTATCTGCTACAAGACATCGTTTAATGAAACTTGAACCACAGTTGAAGACTGCCATCAAACAACGTGATGAATACAGAGAAGCTTATGAAAACCTGAAGAAAAAACTTCAAGATGTAAAAGAAGAATTACTTAATGTACAACGCCAACTAACTGATGCACAACGTGCCGCAGAACAATACAAGAAAGAAATTCGTCATAAGGATGCTCTCTTAGAAGAAGCAAGATCAAGAATATTAACATTGACAAGTCAATTACAAGCTGTTCGTGATGAACTTGCACAGAAACAACATGAATGTGAAATCTTAATGGAAGAAAAGCAAACAATTCAAGAAGAGCTGTTGAGATTACGTCAAAAGGTTGGTGATCTGGAAGCAGCCAATCAAATACTTGCTGTCGAAAAGGAGCGATTGAATGAAGAGTTGATTGCGTTTAACAGCAAATATACAGAATTGAGAATTAAATTCGATAAGTCTGAACAAGACCGTTTAGAAAGTCAACGTCTAGCTCAAGTATATGAACAACGTCTTGCAAAACTTGAACCCCAATTACAACAAATCCTACGAGAAAATTCTGAATTAAGCATCCAAGTAGAGAGGCTTGCTGATGAGTTACGAAATGCTATGGAAGAGAACAAGTATTTGAAACAACAATTGACAGAGTTACAACGCATCAAAGATTTGTTAGAAAAGGAAGTGTATGAGAAAGATAGTATCATTGATCAATTACGTCACAAGTTGTCACACTTAGAACAAGAAAATACAACACTTAAACAAGAAGTTGACAGGTTAAGTGCAACCAATGATGCATTAGAACAAGAGAAGAGAAGTTTAACGCAACGATTACAAACAGCTACAAATCGTATCAAAGAACTCGAAAGTCTTTATGAACAAGCAAGAGTGAAACGTGATGAACTACAAGCTGAATTACACGATCTTAGCAAAAGATACTTTACCATAGAAAGTGCTCATAAGAAATGTCATGATAGAGAAAAGGAATTAAAAGCACGTATTGATGATTTGTTACAGAAGATACGTGAGTTAGATGATTTGTACACCACAGAGAAGAGAAAGAATGGTGAATTAGAAGCTATCATTGATCGACAGAAAGATCAGATTCATGAACTGGAAAGTATCATTGAAGATATGAAACGAAAACTTGCTGATGCTGAGAATGAAATCGAAAGATTACGCGCTGAAAATGATGATTTGAAACAAACTATTCTATCGTTGGAAAGAAGATTGGAAGAATTTGAATCGATTATTCAAGGTTTGGAACAAGAAAAGAATTTCCTCGAAGAAGAACGTAACTCGTTACGACAACAAGTTACGAAACTAGAGGCTGAAATTGAAAATTTGACGAAACAACGTAATAATTTACAAGCTCAGTTAGAAGAAATCCGTAATGAAGTCATGCGTTTGAAAGAGGTTGTCATGCGTTTAGAAGGTGTTAATCGAGAATTACAACGAACAATCGAATCGTTACAGCAAGAAATCTATCGAAAAGATCGTATCATCGAAACACTTGAAACGAAACGAAAACAGATGGAAATTGAAATCGAAAATCTAAAAAATGAGCTTGTTAACAAGGATGTCTTAATTCAAACATTGGAAGAAGTTCGAAGAGATCTCGAAATACAAATTAAAAATTATGAACAACGTATCACCGTTCTCGAAACTCGAATCGAAAAAATCATAATCGAGAAAACCGAAATCGAACGTAACTATCAAAATGTAGTAAATCGTTGCAGAACTTTAGAATCTCAATGCGATTTGTTACAACGTGAGAAGAATGAATTGAAAATCGATATTGATCGACATTATGAAGACGTAAGAGGTGAAAAAGAAGATTATTCAAAATGTCAGATCGAGTTACGTGAGGCAGGTCGCAATGTAGAAATTTATCAACGTGAAGTTATTGAGAAAACAACAATTATTGAACGTTTAACAGTGATCAAAGTAACCTTGGAAAATGAACGAGATCAATACAAGAAAGAATGTAATCAATTAAGAATACAGTGCAACCAAGGTAAGTCACAGGACTTCTTTATGCTTATAAGGGACCGTCTCAAAAATTCGCTTAACAATTCGTTTCATTCCTAATAATTTTCACCTCAGATGAAGTGTTATTGAAACACTTACGTGTTACAATAACACTTCATCTAAGGTGAAAATGAAGCGAATTGTGAAGCGAACTTAAGCGAATTTTTGAGACGGTTCCTAAGGATTCGACTCAAAAATTCGTTTTATTTCTATCAATTTTCATTCAGGAGAAGGATGATTGTGCATACCTTTTATCCACGATGACACTTCTTCTGCGATAAAAATAAAACGATTGGTAAAACGAAATGTTGAGACGAAACCTAAGTGAGAAAGATTTGATACACTTATTGTATTTGGATCAATAAAGATCAATAGAAGTAATGCGTAACTTCTGACAAGAATTTACATGATATCTCTAAAGTGCGTGCATTAAGTACAAACGTTTTTTTTTATCAAAAAAATGTAAGATTTTATACTGACCTCAAAAGAAAAATGCAGGAAAACGACGGTATTTATGTATACATGCCTAAGTCTTAGGAACTGTCTCAAAAATTCGCTTAATAAATTCGCTTCATTCCTGTCAATTTTATCTCAGATGAAGAGTTAGTGTGCATACTATGTATGCACAATAACACTTCATCTGAGGTTAAAATGAAGCGATTTGTGAAGCGAATGTAAGCAAATTTCTGAGACGAACCCTTAGGCAAAATCTTCTAGCACTAAATGTACTGTTAGGGAAAAAATAAATTTTTTAGACAATTCTCACAATAGTTCACAATTCGTTTCATTCCTAATAATTTTCACCTCAGATGAAGTGTTATTGTAACACTAACGTGTTACAATAACACTTCATCTAAGGTGAAATTGCTGCTCGGGAAAAAATAACGTTTTTAGATAGTACAAATCTTCCCTTTATACTTTAAAATCGGGATAATCCGTTTCAGATAACATAATGATTACTTGACATTTTAGAGAAAATCTGTTCTAAATGTTCTCTAAATGTCACATAATATGTAACCCAAAATAGATTATCTTGATTTTCACGCAGTGGTGCATAAGGTTAAATTTACTACTGGGGCGATATAACTTTTATAGATAACTCATTCATTGCCACAAGCCGCTGTGATAACGAACCATTGCTTGATTTCTGCTACTTCCCAAAATCAAAAAAAGATTTATGATCACTATAATAGAATCTTGTTGTTTTCTTACTTTAGGCAAAGACAACGAAAAAGTCTACAAAGATGAAATCCAATCTTACATTTTAAAGATATCAACAATCGAGAAAACATTCCAAACATTGAAATCTGAACGCGATGAATACAAAGTAAAAGCTGATGCTGCCACCAAACGTTTAGTTGATATTGAAACGCAACTAAAGAGAAGTATTGAACGTGAAACAAAATTACGACAAGAACTGGAATCCTTAACAAGCAAGTATCAACTCCTTGAAACTTCTTATCAAGATTTATTGCGTGAAAAGAATGAAATTGAAAGGAATTATAAAGCATTGATAACAAAATATCGTGATCTAGAAAATAAGTATAATAAACTTATGGTAAGTTATAAAGAAATGAAAGATAAATTACAAGAAGCAAATTTAACAATTACAGATTTAAGATCAAAATTAGAACGCGCTGTATATGATAACCGAGATTTGAAAGACCAATTGGATTCATTGAGAAATCAATATAATAAATTACGTGATGACCATACAAGAATTGAACAAGAATTATCTGATTATAAATTCAAATATGAAGATGCTTTGAAAGACTTACAAGAAAAGGATGAGATAATTGATGATCTGCGTGCTAAAGTATCAGCATATGAACGACAGTTGGCTACGTTGAAACAAACTGTTACACAATTACGTGCCGATTATGAAAGAAGTATGCGAGAACAAGCACGATTACAAGAAGAGATTGTGCGATTACAACAACTTTTGGCTGATGCTGAATCTAAACTACAAAAAGCAGAGTTAGAGAATGAGAAATTACGACGAGAGTTAAACGAAGCCTTAGCCAAAATCCCGGCTCTTGAAGCTGAGATTGATAGTTTGACACAACAACGTGATGAACTGTATCGTGAAAACAGGGAATTAAAATCAGAAAATCATCGTCTTAAAGATGAAAATGTTCGTTTGGAGAAAGAGGTAGATGATTTGACTCGTGAAAACGAACGAATGAAAGATGAAATCCGTAAAAAAGATGACCTCATCTCTCAATTACGTCATATTCGTGCTGAACTTGAAGATACGATCGATCAGTTACGCCACGAATTAAACGATAAAGAACGTGAAATCGATGAGTTATACAATAAGATTCGAGATTTAGAAAGTACCGTTCTCATTTTGAACACAAAGATTGCTGAACTTGAACCTGCTTATGAAGCTGCTAAAGAAAAGGTGAAGAGACAAGAAAATGAAATCAATGAACTAAGAAACAAAATCACTGATTTAGAATCTGCTTTGAAACAGAGTCGTGAAAATGAACAAGAATTAGAAAATAAATTACATCTTACCGAATCTAAGCTTACTAAAATCACACAACTGTTTGAAGAAACAAAACGAAAGAATCATGATCTAGAAATACAACTAGAACGAGCTACTGAAGAAATCAATCATCTGAAAGATCAATTGAATAAGGTTGAACAAGAACGAGATCATCTTGCAAAGTTAGTACAAGAACTTCAACATAAGATTTCACATCTTGAACCACAAGTGGAACATTTGACCAAGACGAATAAGAAACTTGAGAAAGAACTGGAAGATGCGTTACGTGAACTTGAAACTCTAAAAACAGAATACACAAAAGTACATCGAGAACTTCATGAGAAGATTAGACAAGTTGAATCATTGATCAAACAACTGAATGAAAAAGATGCATTGATTGAAAAATTGAAATCTGATAAGCAAGCTTTAGAAAAAGAAAATGAAGGATTGAACGAAGCTTTGAATAATCTTCATGCTATGTTAGATGCTACCCAAAGACGTAAAGAAGAAGTAGAGAGAGAATTGTTTGAAAGTAGAAAGAGAGTTACAGAGTTAGAAAATCTTTTAAATGCTATGAAAGAAGAACGTGATGACTTGGTCAGACATCTTAAAGATCATCATGAGAGAATTGTACAGTTAGAAAATGATTTACGTAAATCACAACAAAATGAAGCTAGACTACGTGGTGAATTAGATGAGGCTAAAGCTAGATTACAACGTAACAAAGAAGAAATAAGTCGCCAACAACAACAGATTGCAGAATACAAGACAACAATCGATCGATTAACACGTGAAGTAGCTGACAAACAAAGTCATATTGATGCTCTCACATCACAAATCAGAAGCTTAGAAACACAAAATGCAAGCTTGAGAAAAGATATTCAGAAACTTAAAGATAGCTATGAACGATTACAGAAAGAATACTCTGAGATGGAGATTGAACTAAATCAACTCCGTGGTAAAGTGTTTAGTTTGAGTTTATTGATTGAAACATTACGAGATGAAAAAGATCGTTTACAAGAAGCACATAATGAATTACAACGTGATCATCACGATTTGAAAGATAAATACAACAGTCTGATACGAGATTTCGAGCGTGTAAAGGAAGAACTCAACTATGCTAATGTCCGTATCGACGAGTTGGAAAGCATGAATGGTAATCTTAACACTGAGAACGAACAACTCAAACAACTTATCGCTACATTGAAACGACAAATCAATGATTTGCAAGGAACAATCGATCATTTACGTCGTGAGAAAGAAACACTGGAAACAAGTGTACATCAACATACTGAAGTTACTGTTCATGGTGGACACGATGATGGTGAATGGATCTCCATTACAGAGTATAATGAACTGAAGATCTCCTATGAAACATTGATATCACAAAAGAATGACGCAGAAAAGGAGAGAGATGACTTCCAACAAGAACATATTGAACTTCATAAACGTATCTCGAAACTTGAAGTTGAAATCGATGCTGCAGTCAACAAACGTGACGAATATAAACGACTACTGAATGAGGCAGAGCGACGCATCAGAGAATTGGAAGGTATGAACGGACGATTAGCTGATCGTGAGAAAGAACTCCAAGAAGAAATATTGAATGCTCATAATGAAGTCACAAACCTTCAACAACAGATCATCTTGTTAAAGGTAAGACTCAGTAAAGCCGAAGCTGATCAGAACAACTACGATGAAAAGATAGCAAGACTTAATCATGAAATAAACGAGTTAGTTCAAAAACTTGCACAAGTACATGCTTCAGTTGATGAAAAGGATAACATTATTGAAAGATTGAATCAAGAACTAAATGAAGAACGTAAAAGAGTTTCAGAGATTGAATCACAATATCAAATCTTGAAAACAGAACATGACCAACTTCATCAAGATATTCATGAACGTGATCATAAGATTGAAGAGTTAGAAAGACGCTTACAAGATGAAGTTACCAAGTATTCACAACTTAAAGGACAATTTGATGAACTTAATGCAAGAAACAAGAAATTAAAGGATGACTTAACTGAGCTTACCCGAAAGATTACTGAACTTGAGCGTGATTTAGAAAGATCTAAACAAGAGATTGATGAAAAGAATACAATTATAGATCGTTTGACCAAGGAAAAGAATAATTTGGAGACAGATCTAGATGCCATCAAACAAGAACTTTCATCAACCAAAGCTGATTTGGAAAGACTTCGATTAGATAACAGATCTCTAACACAAGAAAATCATAGCTTGAACATGAAGGTGATGGAATTAGAATCTGATAAACAAACACTTCAAGATCAAATTGATCGTCTTACAAAAGAAATCAACAACCTGAAACAAACAGTTGATAAATTAAGAGATGAAAATGCTCGATTAGTGAATGAAAACAAACGTATATCTCATGAACTTTATGTACTTACACGTCGTACTGGTGGACCAACTGATTACGATTCCTTAAAACAAAGCAGAGAAAAGTTACAAATCGAAATCACACAAATCACAAAAGAATTGAGAGAATTTAAAATGAATTGTAACACACTTGAAGGTGATAAAAGAGATTTATTAAACAGAATTAAAGAACTGGAAGCTGAATTAGCAGATCGTGATACTCTTGTTCAACAATTAGAAAGAGAGAAAGATAAGATTGAAAGAGAATTGGATACAGTACGTGCCAAAGCTGACAAATATGAACTGGCTAATGAAGTTTTAGAAAATGAGAGGAACAAACTCCAAGAAGAACTGTTAGAATTAAATCGTAAACTGACCAAACTTCAAGGTGATCATGATTTAGCTGTAAGTAAGAGAGATGATCTTCAAAACGAACTGGATACAACATTAGCTAGATTGAAAACATTGGAAGATAACTACAAACGAAGCCAAGAGCGTGAAAACAAACTTCAAAATGATATGCTTGCTTCACATAGAAAGATCACCATCTTAGAACATGAATTGCAATCAACCAAAGATAAAATGACATCATTAGAAAAAATCAATAAGCAACTCGATGACAAAAATAGCGACCTTCGTGATCAACTTACGTCTGCACAAAAACGTATTGCTGAATTAGAAGTTGCTTTGGAATCAAGTGATGATAAGAATAAAGATCTTCAAAACGAGTTGAATGCTTTGAAACGCAAATATGATGAGTTGAGAGAACAATACAGACTTCATGAACACAGTAAAGAAGAATTGGTATCAGAAATTCAACGATTAAACAGTCAAGTTTCTCGTCTTGAAAACAAACTTGTACAAGCGCAAAAGGAAAAGAATTATTTAGAAGCTCAACTTGATGAAGCTCGACAACGTGCTGTAAAGGATCGCGAAGAACTGATGAACCTTCAGAAACAAATTCTTGAGTTACAACGTAAATGCGATTCGTATGTGAAAGATATTTCACATAAAGGTACCACCATTGATGAGTTACGAAGCAAGAAATCTGTTTTGGAAGGTGAGATAGAATCGATTAGAAAAGAGTTGGAAAGCAAACAGTATGAAATTGAAAGTGTTGAGAATGAGAAGAAAGGTTTACAAGAAGAGTTGGACAACTTAAGAAAGAAGTTCGCTGATCTTGAAGCAGATTTCCTTTCTGTTCAAGAAGAAAAAGAAAAAATACGACAAGAAATGATTGCATCTCACTCATCTGTATGTAGATTGAAAGAAAACTATGAAAATAGTTTGGGTGATAAAGGTAAACTTCGTGAAGAATTAGCAGCATTCCATCGCAAGATAGCTGAATTATCAAGTTCATATGATACTTGCCGTACAGAACGAGATCGTTACAAGAATGAATGTGACAAATACCGTGAACAGTACGATCAAGTCAAAACACAATATGATTCGAACACACATGAATTCACAAAATACCGTGGGGATTATGAAACTATCATTCAAAAATTACAAAAAGCTGAACAAAATTACACTAGCTGTGAAAATGAACGTGATCGATTACAAAAAGAATTGCTGGAAACACATCGCAAATCATCTGATATTGCTGTACTCTTACAAACTACACAGGAAGAGAAAAAATCACTTGAGAATCAACTACGTCTTATACAAGATGAACTTGACAGATATCGGGATGGTTATGAATCTTACAACAACAAGGCCAACTCACTTCAAGAAGAAATCTTGACCAGTCATAAACAATACACTAAGATTGAATCTTCTTATCAACGTTCCATTGAGAAAGAGGAACGACTTGAAAAGGATCTTGATGATTCACGAGCACGCATCACTGAAATGGAACATGATTTACAACATGCACGTGCAAAAATCAATGAACTTGAAGCTGAACTAGGTCGAGCAAGAACACGATTACAAAAGGAAACTGATGACAGTGAACATTACACAGAAGAGACTAAACGTATGCAAGAAACAATCCGTGAGTATGAAAGTCGATTGTCACAATTACGTAACGCTGACGATGAGAATAAAAATCTGAAAGATGAAAACAACAACTGCAAATCACAAATCACTAAACTTGAGCTGGAATTACGTACCGAACATAATAATTTTGTTGTATCACGTGATCAACAAGACCAATCAAAAATCACAATTGATAAATTAAACAATGAAATTGCGTCATTACAACGACAACTTCGTTCCATTGGTGGTAATAACGAGAAATTAAATTCCGAATTTCATAACACGATTCACGAGAAGGATAGTGAAATTGAACGCTTAAGATCAAGTCTTCGTATGTTAGAACGTGAAGCCGATGGGTTAAAAGGACAAATTTCTCAATCGCAAACACAATACGATGAAGTGTCACGTGATAAGAATTCTATCCAATCAGAATTACAAAGTATTGTAAAGAGATTGATTAGTATTGAAATGACACATATTACTGTAAAAGGTAAGCTCTTCACTATAGGATCTAGCCTTAGATAAAAATAGAAGTGGCCGATCTACCCCTAGTCAGAACATCATAAAGAAGAACTAGAACTGTTAATTCATAACAGCTTTATGTATGATCATGGGTCTTTAGAGGCCATTTTCACACATAAAACAATTAAAATTTAATGACTTTGATTCTCCATTTTACTGCTGTGAATAGGTATATACGAATGTTTATGCAAATGTTCCCTAAATCCGCCTCTGTTTACAATGTTTTTGGATTTTTCTTTATAGACGATCGTACACGTGAATATACCGGTTTATCCGATTATGATAAGAGTTTGTATGATATCAAATTTATACTTGAAAAATGTGAAATGGAATTTAAAGAACGTCAAACGCGTTGTAAATATCTTGAAGATCAATACGAGAGAGAACATAAAGATAAGATCGATGTAACAAAAGAAATCGATGATTTAAAACGTCGACTTGAGACAATACAACATCAATGTTCATTGTTAGAAACAGACAAGAAACGATTAGCTGATGAATGTCAACTTGTCACTGGTAAGGAAATGTTTTTGGAACCGTCTCGAAATCGTCTCGAAAATTCGTATCAATTTTCAATTAGAAGAAGTGTCTTTGTGCATACATCATATGCACAAAGACACTTCTTCTGTAATGAAAATGGTACGATTTGCAATAAGAATTTTGTGGACCACAGTCCCTTAGGAGCCGTCTCAAAAATTCGCTAAATTCGCTTCACAATTTGCTTCATTTTCACCTTAGATGAAGTGTTATTGTAACACGTAAGTGTTACAATAACAC